>QKQZ01047627.1:0-14211 GCA_003595255.1 Solenopsis fugax
GTCGCACGCAGGCGGACAGTGAAGATGATCAGAGAGAGCAGTTTAATTACTCGGCCACGGCGTTAACGATTCGTAATAGCGGCGCGAGTGAAAATTAAATCGCCAGTTAAGTAGAGCACGGAGCGAATCCGAATGCTCGGCAAAATTGCACGGCGCAACTCCGGAATTAGGCGCGAAATGTTGCGCCGCGAGATCCGTCCGCCCCCGCGATCCTTTCCGCTTAATTAAGACTTGATTACGGGGCGGCGCGAGGGACCTTCTAAGCGACGATTAGAATTTATTGTCCGGTGATCTCACGCCGATTGTTTCTGCGAGCGCCGCGGCCCGCGGCCTTCGTTCCCTCGCAAATGTGACGCACGACGCAGAAGCATTATTCATGACGCGGATAATCGATCGAAGATCCCGGAAATGGTCTCGTTCGCGATGACACGGTCGGCTAGTGGCGATAATCGAAGGTTCTAAAGCGGAAACGGCGAGCCTCGCCCTGCCCGAGGAATCGAGACAAAGGAGTCGCTCATGCAAATGGCGATCCAGCTCTGACATTTCGTTTGTAAGGTTTTTCTCTCGAGAACCGAGAAACTCGTGAGGTGCGTTTCGCAAACGATACGAACTCGCGGTGAATTTCAAAATGTAGCAAGACCAAGCGGAGTACGTCGATTTCAGGTCTGTCAAAAATCAATTTGAAGGATAAACTCGAAATAATGGATATCGATTATCGCGATGATTCCAAAATAAATTTCCTTCCATGTCTTTCCTTGGATTATAATTTGATTTCTTCGGAGTGATCATTGAAGCCTGATAATTGTATAAATGCTATATCTAGCAACGAATTGTTAAATATAGCTGAACAGAGCAGTTCCCGTTAATTTTAGATGTGTCAGACGACATTTTGAAAACTCGAAGCTCCATCAGCGCAATAACACTAAAATGAGCTTTCGCGCTTGTTACTAAAAATAAGTCATTTTCGCCTCACGGCTGTGTTATGACCGGAAAACCAATTCGGCGCACATTCAGGTGAATTTGAAAAATGTATATAAAATCACACAAGTAAATATAAAGCAATAAGATCCAGCTATGACCGTAGAAGGCTTCTCAGTTCAATTTACATTTAAGTCATTTTCGTCTTCATTTCTGTTAAAGATAGATACTTTCTTCTAAATAATTTAAATTGTCACATTAATTTAAATTGTTTTTCGGATGTTGATTGTCGTTTAAGAAAGATTTCTCTGCGATTACTTCTTGGCACATAAATTACGAAATTAGAGCATTCGTAATCCATTTAACGGCTATTTTCTACGATGACGAGGGACTGGCATCGTCATGCAGAAACGAGTGATCTCGATTCTAAACTTAACATGAAGATAGTTTAAATGGCTGCAGTTTGAACAATTATAATAATGCGTAAATAGACTTTTTAATTTATCAACACTCTTACTATATTCAGGTTAATATTTTTTAAAATTAAGTTAAAGTTAATGAAATTAATTTAGTTACATGTATCATAAATTAATTCTTAATGCAGTTAAAAATTGCATTAAGAATAAATCAAGTCAAATTAAAAGTTAATTTCGGAAAGCATTATTTATATTAAATTAGAATGTTGTAATTTCTTAAAATTAAATTACTCTACATAGCAAAACAAGTACAATATGGATTGTCAAATAAATTTTTGTAAATTAAGTTTGTATGATATAACGAAGAAATATTATTTCTTATGTGTTTATCGCATTTTTTAAAAATACTTTTTTTCTTTTATATAGGTAAATTTTTAACTTAGGAAAGAAAGTTAATAAGTTAAAGTTTATGTGTTTTAAAAATAATTAAATGATTTTAAAAAGTAGATAAAGTTAAAAATTGATTAATTAAAATTAATTAGATTAAGTTAAAAGCTATTAACTTTTCAATTTTATTATTTAGCTTGTAATTTTGTGCTAGTTATTGTTCAATATTTATTACACTATTAGCAAATCAACAAGATTATTGCAATATAACATATTAAATAACGAGATATTAATTTTATTAGTTTCTAAATATCAGTAAATGCCAAATTGTTTTTACTAGCGTACACTTCTGTCCTTTATTCGATATAATAACATTGTCAAACTGAAATATCGTTTAAAATACATCTTCTCAGAATCTGTCAGAGTACGTTGTTACACGAGAGCAGCGCGTAAATGTAAAAAGTTTCGCTATAATCCCATTGACATGTTTACCAATATATATTTTCAATACGTTTTAACGCAGCGTAACGTCGGAACTGAGCGCTCTTCCGCAAAAAAAATGTCTAAACCGTAAATTTCAGTTGGAGAACCGACGCGGACGCCTCGACGTTTGAAATATTGAACAGCGCGGTCCCATTCAACAGTTAAGGATGGATCTCTGGCAGAAGTGACCGTCGATTTCGCAGGTAGACGGACAGGTAGAAATGTGCGCATAACTCACCAGAATTTTATGTGTACGGCTCGCCTCGGCGGGGCCTCCGCGCGGGATGCGACTCCGATAGTCCACGATAGGCCGAAACGATCCGTGTCCGTTTTCGTGGCGAAATTCCGTGTTACTGAAAGCGGGGCCGGGACGGGAGCTGCGAAACGTCGGCTTTACGGCCGGTCGAAAGTACCGGCGAGCGGGCAAGCCGCACCACGGTTTCTACAACACAACTGGCTTTCGAGAATTCCCGCTTGGAATGCCTACGAGGAGGAACGGTATATGCGATACTCGGCCGTGCCTACCTCGACGGAATGGAAAAGGCACGGCGAGGAGGCATCTTCGTGCCTCCACCGCCGCGCCTACGGTCACGTGCGCGCCTCTCATGCATCGCGCCGTAATAATTGAGATGCATCGATTGTCGTGGGGACATACTCGAAATTGAACGGTTATTACGCAGGGATTCCTCGGCCTCCTGCTAAATGGAATCGACGCCGCGACGGAGAGAACGTTGGAAATAGAGTCAAAATTTATGCAGCTTATATAATTCAAACAATTGGCCGCGCCTCGTTAAACAGCAAGTGTGTGAAGATTATCGTACTTTATCTCTGGTTTATACAACGTGATAGAATTTCCGTTGTAGTGAATAATTTACAGTTTGACGCTTTAAATAAACATGCACCATCCGTGTGTCGCATGAAACAAGGATAAAAGCGCGAATTAAAGTATAAAATGTTTCATTTCATTTTTTTCAGGGCAAGAAGGCGATTTAAAAAATTGAAGGGTGTCCTATAAAAAAATTAAACAAGTCTGAAAAATTGAACTTTTTAGCCAGCAAAGAAACTGCTCATCATCAAAGCATTCATTGTATAAATATGGTAATTTTTCTCCGGACATAATAAGAACAAAGTTGTTGGTTTTAATTAATATTTTGAGGACCAATTTAAAAGAAAAATTGAAAAACTTCTGGACTCGTTTGGTTCTTATAGAAATTTTTCTACCTATTTGTATTTCTCGTTTTCTATTCGGTTCTTATCGGAATAAAATTCACGATGTGACGCTATTGATAGAGATTTTGCGTCATAAAGATTTAAAAAAAAAATAAACTCATTTTGTTATGGGAAAAAGCCTTTGATTAGTTGTTTAATACAATTTTTTAAATATTAAAAAAATGAGTTTGTTGAATATTAACGCAGCATTTTATACAGACGTGCAACGAATTAAAGACTTGCAGCACAAAATAACGAAATCGTTGAGTTTGCAGTATCGCCTCGGGCATTAGTGATTTTGTAACTTCGCATCGAGTTATGTAAATGTAAAGTAAGCGACTGAAGTACGAAGAGTGGAGTCGCAGGTGTGGAATTCAAATATGTTCTTCCATACGGCGCGTTTTTAGACGGATTCCTCGATCGTTAGTCAGTGCGTATAACTTATCCATTACACTTTGAAGTCTGTGAAAGAATTTATACTCGTTATATTAATTGCATTCAGAAGTTAACATTATTCAGGTGGATACAAAAGTAACAGTAATTATAAAATTATGTAATAACTATCATAATTTTTTTATATCATTGGTGAAGAGTAAACTTCACGATCGAGTTACGTTAAGCTACGTTAATTGAAAGGAAAGGAAGAATATCAGTGTGAGTGTATTGGTGAAGATTAATTATATGTTTAATACTGTATTTTAATTCGAAGTTTATTGCGTTAAAATATAATTAATGTAAACGATGTATTCGTACGAAAACAATGTACAATTAAAATGTGCAATATGTATTGCATTCTTAAAACCGTCAGATTTAAGCAGAATTATTGCATAAATCAACGCCTATGAATCAATAAAATTTATTGCGTCAGAGATACGATCTTCGTCAACGTAATACGATCTAATCTATTCATAGAGCCTCACTTGGCTGTGAGAAGTAATTATCATTTCGTAGACCATGCGTGTAACACAATTACATAAATGGTGAGAAACGCACCCACGGGATTGCACAGACGTAAACAATTGCACAGATTCTTCTCATGAAGCACAAGTAATCATTAAGTTCATTGATGTGCAACGCGTGACATAATATGCGATCTAAATATACATTACCTACTTTGAATACTTTAAATTATACGTTATATGATACGTGTAAAGTGTTTTCACTTCTCACGTGTATTATTCACAATGGATTCTTAAGAGATAATTTTTCTTTCACGAAAATATCGAGATGTCAATTTTCGAATTGTAAGAGACAGAAATAAATGATCTTCTTGCGAATTAAAGAAGACGTCAAATAAATTTCAAAATTAATTTATCAACTAGTATTAGATACAATTTATTTTAATAAAATTCTTATTTGGATCTTAATCGCGAAGATATATGATACTCCAAATTGAAAAGTGAAATAAATGATGAACTCCCTCGCTATTTGTGCTAAGGTAACATTGATTCCAAATTGATCAAAGATTCCACCGTTAAAAAACAAAGCCTAAGATTAATAAAAATGTTTTTTTTTTATTTTTGGGAGATTTTTTCATTCTTTTGGCTGCAGATCTGAACTGTCCACTATTCACCTGCAACGAGTCGGCGAGAATTCACGAGTAACAACGGCCGCAGCTAATCTTTGCAATTCATCCCGCGGAAAAATTCCAAAAAAGATCCACCACAGCATTAATGGAAACGTTAGTAGGATTATTTGAAACTGCGTAAATCGCGCCGAGCCCGTTGAGGTGTAGTAACGCGCATTGGTAACGAGAGGAGTTCGGATAATCTCATAATCGTTCTCGTGAGAGCCAGAATACGTTCAATCTCGCGAGAGCTTTCTCTCTCTTCCTTTCTCTCTTTCTCTCTTCCTCTACTCTCAGAATGAGGATTATTTTTATGATTATGCACCCCGTGTTGTTGCTCGTTAACCGCGCGGGGTATTCCGGATGAAGGTTGATGCGAAAGTGCACTTTAGCGGGCTATGACGGTCGACTAATTAGCGAAATAAATTTTCGAGTAATAACATCGAAATAAAATCACGTAGCGTACATCAGCAAATGTAATGCAAATCCGATATTTACAACACTGTCGGGTATATATATGTTTATGTTCTCCAAAACGAATTATTCATGTAATTTGATCTTCTGCCCACCACGCGTTCGATACAAAGTGCCGATATTAATTCATCATCATTCATAAATATCAATTTAAAGAAATGTCAACAATGTTTAATATTAATTTTTAATTTTCTTATCTGAAATTTTAATAACGTTATATAAAACTTTGATAGTTGCGATTGCCCATATATGCACAAATAAAAAAATAATTGTCATAAAATGTATAGCAGTATTTTGATTTAATCATTTAAGCAATTTTAATTACTGTGTATTAAAAAAAAACAAATTTTTTTCAATTTTCTGAACATTTATGTATGTACGTTTTCATATTAATTGTTGTATCAGTAATTGCAATTAAAAAATTGATTAGTTAACGAATAATGTTTTCCTCAAAACTGTATTTTTTAAAATAATGATAACGAAAAATTTTTCAAAGAAATTGTTTTAAATTTGGAGTTTGGAGTATGCATATTTTTAGATATATTCTCTATCTAGTCTCATACAGCGATTTTTCGATACATTTACTTTTCTCTTATCAATATGATGACAGTTTTTTTCGTAAAATTTCAATTTCACAGGTTTGAACATATGCGATTTTGCTATTTCAGCAAATTTTAAAAATTTTTTCTGCAAATAAATAATTGTATAAGTATTCATAAAAAATAAAAGAGAAGAAATTGAATCTCTCTCTCTCTCTATTTCAAATTATTACTCGAAATAGAGTAAGGATTATTTAATTTGTGAACTTTTTACAAATATTATTTTTAAAATAACTTGAAAATTTTCTAATTTATTGTATAAAATATAAAAATAATGATGAATATTTTTAAAGTACTAGAAATATATACATTTCAAGATAGATTACAATATATTTATATTTCAAGATACAATATTTATATTTCTAATTTCTGAAAAAGATTCTAAAATAATCTTAGTTATTGATTTACTGTAGAGATTCAACTTTTTAAACATTCACATTGTTATATAAAATAAAAAAAAAAATTTGTTAACGATCGATTTGAAGCCTTCATATAATTATTTAAGATCGATGTATGAATTCGACGGATAATAAAATAACTGATAACGAAAAAATCAATAAACTGCGGCGAAAAAATCAAGATAAATCATACGGTGAATTTGATCTGATTGTGGTTTTCCATATACCATTCAGCGTGTAACAGCGCAATTTTAATTACAACATTTTTAACGGCCAGGGCAAGGTATATGATTATAAAGCGGCTGTGAAGTGATGGCCGCATTGAAAACTGCGAAATGACGTTACTACACGAGGCATTAATGACTGCGAATTGTGAAACGTGTTTCTCATTCCATTCAGGTAATCTATGGTTGTTACATCTCTCGCGAAGCTCTCTACAAAATTGTGGTCTGCAATGACCTACATACTACTCAATCGATTCATTTTCTTTCGACCGCGGTCGGTTTGCACATTATGGGTTTCTCGTGAAACGTAAAATGCATGCGTTGAATAATGTGGAAAATGCACAAACGTGCCACGTAAAATGGCGGCGATCAAGTTGAAACGTGTGCGCGATACTCGTATATGGCGATTTCGGATGTTCCATCAATATTTATAACGATATGTGATACTTGCGTTATCGTAAACATTCTTTGTTTTCATCGCCGACGAGCGATACGCAATTTACTTGACTGCATTTTAGTCACGTTTAGCCCTCTTTAATAGTGTGTCATCGTGTGCCAATGCTATACGGTGGCATAAAATATTTGTCCCCTATGAGTTCTGCATGTTAATGAAACAAAAACGTGTTTGTACGTGGAATTCATACCGAGAGACCGCACAGAAAGCAGCTTATTTAATCTTTTGTCAAGTGTGTCAAATAAATTCATTAAACTATTAAGTTTTGTTGTAACTTTATACTATTAATGTAAGACAGATGTAAGAAAGATCGTTTATGTCTTTTGGGTACAATCTTTTATTAAAGATTTTTAATTATAAATTCTCGTGCATTCTAAATTTAAAATATATTAAATAAATAACTCTCTCTATGTTAAAATTTAATTAATAATAATTATTAAATATATTTTATTAATAAATGCTTAAAATTTATACTTGTAATTATTATATAATTTAATTCTTGTAATTTGTGAATGTTTATGTTATTAAAGAAGATAATTGAATAAATAAATATACATATGTTTATCTATTGATTAAATACAATATTAGAATAATAGATAATTAGAAATTGCATAGAATTGTGAAAATTTCATGATAGTATAAATATTTATATATTCATGTTTTTAAAGTTTTTCTGTAAATATAAATCTAATTACCTTTTATTTTAATTTGCATTTAATCAACATGCCAAAGCAATCAAAATTGATGAAATTATGTGATAAAAACGAAAAATTGTTATTTATACTTTAATTTTTGGATCTCGAATAATTAATTACTTAATTTTGCAAGGATTTCAAATGTTTATTTTCAAATTTTAAACAAAATATTAAGGATCATTTTCCAATATATATCTTGTCAGGAACAGTTTCCTTTGGATTATATATTCTGCCTATTTGAATTTTGCCGGTAGGCATCACGTGACATCACGTGGGATGTTTAAATCGTGACAACATTGCAGGCGATGTTGCCATGTCATCTAAAGGCCACCTCACACCTCACACCGCGACCACGCGGTTCTCCTCAGTTCTCCTCCATTTTCTCCGGACATCTCGAGAGGCGAGGTTGAACACGCACACCCGGTAAGCATTTTTTTTCCTTCGCACATCGAAATATCGCGTGAACTTCTTCTGGAACAATGAGTTTCGCGTTGTAAATTTAATTGTTCGATTCGGGAAACGAAAATATAATCGAGAAACGAAAGAAAAATGAACGAATCCGTTGAAAACGTTGCGTCGAATGTGGGCCACGTGGCGAAGCGTCTCACGCCGGAGGAAATCGATAAAATGCGGGCGCAGGATTCTCGCCTGGTGTCCGAGTTTCGCGCGAATCAACTCGAGAGGGACGCTAAGAAGCACTGGGATCTGTTCTACAAGCGGAACGATACCAGATTCTTTAAAGATAGGCACTGGACCACGCGGGAGTTCGACGAGTTGCTGGGTTTGGGCGGCAACGGGAATCAAAATGTCCTCCTCGAGGTGGGCTGCGGAGTCGGCAATTTCGTTTACCCGTTGATAGAGGACGGACTGAAATTTCGGAGAATATTCGCGTGCGATTTATCCACGCGGGCGATCGAGTTGCTCAAGGTACCTACATTCGCCGGATTATATAATTGCAAATTGGCCCGAGTTACCGGCACCGGTGCGTTAACAGTCGTTTCGTTATAGAGTCACACGTTATTCCAACCAGAAACAATGAAAGCCTTTCAAGCGGACATTACGTTAGAAAATTGTTTCGCCGAAATTGATTGTCCAGTTGATGTTGCAACTCTAATCTTTGCTCTATCAGCTATTCACCCTGATAAATTTCACAAGTATGTTAAATAGTAAGATTACCAACTTTAATATTGTTAAAAGTATAACTCTAATATCATTCAAAGAATCTAATATTACACTTGCTTTTTTCATACCCCAGGACTGAATTTCTTGCTTGATTCATCTTTCCTCTTTTTCTTTTCATATTAAAAAGAAAAAAAGAAAAGATAAAAAGTTCAATTCTCCAGTGTGTGGAAAAAGAACAAATCTATTATTAAATTTAAATTTATTAATTGTTTCGTATATTTAATAGAGTTGCCCAGAATATATACAATGTTCTTGGTAGTGGAGGAATATTGCTATTTAGAGATTATGGGTTGTACGATATGGCACAATTACGTTTTAAACCTGGGCACAAGATTAGCGAGAATTTCTATATGCGACAAGATGGAACCAGGTGATTCTATACTTTTTTCTGTTATAATTTGCTTAAATAAATAAAATGATACGATGTTTTCATAGTTCAGTTAATTTATAATGAAATAAATTTTTTGGTATCTGCGATTCTTTGCCAGATAGCAAAAAATTCTCGTATCTACTTAGAACGTGGTAACAACTGTACGTTTTTTTTTATTTTTTAGGAGTTATTATTTCTCTGTAGAACAAGTAGCATGTCTATTTGAATCTGTTGGTTTTCAAACATTGGATTGTGACTATGTACAAAGACGTACTGTAAATTTAAAGGAGAACATTGATGTTCCGAGAATTTTTGTCCAGGCAAAATTCAAAAAATCTTGAATATAAAATGCGACATAAAAAGTGGTAAGTTTATTTCGATTAACATTAACATATTTGCATTTATTATAGTTATTGTATTTATTGTAAAACATGCATTTCTACATGTGAAAATTGTATATATATATAGCTTGAATAGTAAATTGTTCCGTATCAAGTTTGTTTTTACAGAAAAAATTCTTTTTAATTTTTATTTTCTATTTTAATTATTAAATTTTTAAAAAACTAACAATTTTTATTTGTTTATTGATATTTTATTTCAATGATGATTCCATGTTATCGGATTTAATGACGACATTAATGATGTCCTGCAGTGCTGATTCTTTTCTTAATAAAATTATATTATTTTTATTTTGTTAATAAGTTGTAACAAAATTTTTTTTTATTGCAGATACTGTAATTCAGTAAGATTTGTGACGAATTCTATAAGGAAAATTTGAATTCTTAAACATGATTTAATAATAATCAATAGAAATCAATATATAATGGCGCAGTCGACATTCAAAGTATGTGCTTGAGTTTTTATATAATTTTGTGTTAATCTTTTATATTTTATTTCAATGATGATTCCATGTTATCGGATTTAATGACGACATTAATGATGTCCTGCAGTGCTGATTCTTTTCTTAATAAAATTATATTACTTTTTTATTTTGTTAATAAGTCTTAACAAATTTTTTTTTTTTGCAGATACTGTAATTCAGTAAGACTTGTGACGAACTCTATGAGGAAAATTTGAATTCTTAAACATGATTTAATAATCAATAGAAATCAATAGATAATGGCGCAGTCGACATTCAAGGTATGTACTTGGGTTTTTATATAATTTTGTGTTAATCTTTTTTATTTTATTTCAATGATGATTCCATGTTATCGGATTTAATGACGACATTAATGATGTCCTGCAGTGCTGATTCTTTTCTTAATAAAATTATATTATTTTTATTTTGTTAATAAGTTGTAACAAAATTTTTTTTTATTGCAGATACTGTAATTCAGTAAGATTTGTGACGAATTCTATAAGGAAAATTTGAATTCTTAAACATGATTTAATAATAATCAATAGAAATCAATATATAATGGCGCAGTCGACATTCAAAGTATGTGCTTGAGTTTTTATATAATTTTGTGTTAATCTTTTATATTTTATTTCAATGATGATTCCATGTTATCGGATTTAATGACGACATTAATGATGTCCTGCAGTGCTGATTCTTTTCTTAATAAAATTATATTACTTTTTTATTTTGTTAATAAGTCTTAACAAATTTTTTTTTTTGCAGATACTGTAATTCAGTAAGACTTGTGACGAACTCTATGAGAAAAATTTGAATTCTTAAACATGATTTAATAATAATCAATAGAAATCAATATATAATGGCGCAATCGACATTCAAGGTATGTAATTAGGTTTTTATATAATGTTGTGTTAATCTTTTATATTTCATGCACATTATAGAATTAAATGATGACTGCATAGTTCAACTGAAATATCCTGACGACAACTTAATATCATAGTCTTTCGCTCCTATCTGATATTATTTATGTACTTATATATCTTGAGTGTGTTGTAAATTTTGAATGTCTGAATTTTTTTATTCTTTTTATTACAGATACTATAGTTTAATAACGCTTGTATGAAGAAAATTTTAATTCTCAAACATGATTTAGTGATATTCAATGGAAATGTATAATGGCGCAGTTGACATCCAAGGTGTGTATACATAGGTGTTTTTATATAATTATATTTATATATATTAACTTTTTATATTGCATGTGCATTATACAATTACAGTGATGATTTCATAGTTCAACTGAAATACCTTGACGATAACTTAATATTATAGTCTTTCGCTCCTATCTGATATTCTACATTTATATACCTTGAAAATATTGAAGTTTACATAGATCTAAAGGCAATGTTATTTGGTATTTTAGATATCTCGGAAAGAGAATGAGACAAATGAAGTACTTTTTAAGTATACGGTGAGTTTGATATAAATTTTAAATTTATTGAATATTATTTTTGATATATTTTAATGATGTATATCTTTGTATATGTTGAAGATTAATCATGATATTCATATAATTCGTCACTACCACTGAAAGAAAGTTAGAAATGAGATTGTATATATTTTTTGTCAAATAACTATAGTAAATAATCTTGTATATGTTACAGAAGGAATTAAGATGATACATGGCTTCGAGAAGTGACTCGTAATCAGATCTAAAGTTCGATTCCAATTTTTATATCATGGTTTACAAGATATTGATTAAAAAATTACAAGTTTTGGGGAAAGAATAATATATACTAAAATTTCTATAATTTTTAATATGGATAATATTGGCGCAAATACAAAACATATATAGTAAGTATATTTGTCGCACATATTTTTTTACCTAAAAAATGTATTAATACTATGATGATTCAATTATCACCATCTTTCGAATGAATCGTTGTGATTTTGTTATTAGCTCTATCTGATGTACAACTTCACTATCAATGTATTATATTTAAAGAAGTTTATAACTTTGTTAATCTTGTGAATTATTTTATGTTTAACAGGTTTATTGATTTGCAATACGGCGTGGATATTGTGGATATACCAAACAATATTTATATTAAGATATTGAAGATATACAAGATTTTTTAATTTTATAAATAAAAAATTTTATTGTTATATACTATATATAATCTTTCCCCTTTTTCCTTTAGCATAGCCTAATTCTTTATATCTATCCTTATTGTTTGAGCTTAAACATTGCAATTATTTATAAAATTTCAATTGATAGATGAAAAGATGGTAAGAATTAATCTTTAGAGCTGCTTACTGTAATTATTTTGGAATAAAAACGCCATTGTAGTGACTGCCCTATGGTAAAAAACGCTGTAAATGCACTGGTGAAAAAATTGGTATAAAACATTCTTTTAAATTACGTGGTATACAAAAATAGATTAAAATGTATTAAAAATTAGGACAATTTTAAATAAAAGGTATTTGAGAAGTATATTATAATTTTATTTAAATTCTATTAACAAGAATAAGATGATACCAAAAATTAAAGTGTGTGAAAATTACGCAGTCAAATTTTTTGACTTAATATTAAAAATTTTATGTAATAAAATATTTAAAAAATAAATATGGAAGATTAGCAATATGTATAACTTTTATTTATCTATGTTCTATTTTTATAGTTTACTACGTGTAAATAAAATGCCAGAACTTAACTATTATCATTGTTACACTAACGTAGGCGAATTGCATAGTATGAGACAATGATCGCGCTGTTAGCATCAATAAAGCGCGTTCCGCAATAGAGCTGTGCATGCAGCAATGGAACTCTTCCTCCAGCTCAAAACTGCTATGGCAAAAAAAGATAAAAATTTTATAGCTTTACTATAGACATTGAATTATGAGACTCCAGAAACATAAATTTTATATTTGCTGAGTATCGAAATAAATGTCTTTTTTTATATGTTACTAGTTATAAATTATAATAAATTATCCTAAAATTAATAAGAACGAGTTTGAAAGTTTAATGACGAATAATTTAAATAAGATTAAAATAAAAAATCAATATTGTCTCTTCAGAAACTTGATTATCTTTTATGCATTTTTGATTAAAGTAACAAACATAAATTTAGGAGAAATTTTTGCACTATATGTTGCAGAAGTAGAATCGTAATAATTATTTAATTGTTAGCAAATTATAACTAAAATTTGTGTTTATTTAATAATTTAATGAATTAGTGCACTTTTAACATTTATTCAGTTTAATTAGCTCTCTATCAGTAATGTGCACATATTGTTAAATGAAGTTAGTTGTATCTGACACATAAATTAATTGTTATCGAAATGTAGTTATACCACTTACTCGATCGTATAAGTACCGCAACATGAACAATCCCTTAATAAAATATTATGATTGTACATTAAATTATATTGATGATCGTAACGTGGCGCGCTTTTGAAAATTCAAAATAATACAAAAACATTAATAAACACCCAATTTGCAGTTATAATAGCAGTCTTATTTCACGTATTATAGGCATACAAATCACATTATTACATCTTTTTTGTAATAAAACAATTTATAATATATATAATTTTTTGCGCTATTTTTTTCTGTGATTTATTGATGTTTAATATTTAAATTAACTGTATTTAAAAAAAAATAAGTTATATTATTAAAATTATTTAAGATTTTCGTTGAGTTAAATCTTACGTAATCTTACGTAAATATAACTACAAAGTAGATTTATTTATGTTCTTATTTTATATAATAAATTTTTTAATACATGTAATTAATCTTTCTTCTCGCTTCGCAAGACTTCTCGTTTCAAAATCTTACATTTATAACGTGCTATTTTTTTATTTTTAATATTAAAATGATAACTGATAAATTTATGCAATTTTGGCAAATAAATATAAAATAAGAAAGAGATACGGCAAATGCGAGTCAAGCGCGGTTAACGGTGCGCAGTGATTAAACAAC
>QKQZ01047632.1:0-13590 GCA_003595255.1 Solenopsis fugax
ATTATTTAAATTTAACTTATATTTAAAATTATTCAAATTTTATTTATATTATAATTATAAAATTTATTGTGTTTAATAATAATTTTGTTATAATTAAATAAATATTAATTATTTTTCTATACAAGTCAGTGTTCTTTCCTTTCTCGGATCTTGGAACCGGCGAGTTAATCCAAGCCCGCGAAAAAGGTCTACCGTTACAGTATAACTATTATATGATTAATGTATAACTATATATTCTTTAATTGTTTTAAATTTAAATGTTTTATTAAACTAGAAGTCTACATATTATTTTTTTATTATTGATTGAAAGTCATTGTTATTTTCAATGTTGTTACTCGTTATAAAATGACTCTGATTAAAACAAGACTGCTAGAATAACTTCGATTATATTTTTCTTTGCATTACAATGTTCTATAATGGCAGTGAATGTTACGTATGTAAACGATTATTCCTAAGTATTTTTGTTTCTTCGAATTAGGGTTGGTTTATAATAGCCGCGAATAGCCGTAATCATAAGAAATTGGCCAATTATAGTCCATTTATAGACGAATAATCGACTATGATTTGCTAATTTCTTACGGTTACGGCTACTCTCAGCTATTATAAACCAACCCTTACAATATTTTGTAACAGTGAGTGTTACATATGTAAATGATTATTCCTAAGTATTATAATTTGTAATATTAAGATTTATTACAAAATAAATACAAACAAAATTAATAATTTTCATTTATCTTTATATACATAATAAAATACTTTAAGAAACATGTATCATTTAAAATCTCTTATTGATTTTAAATAGTACAGGTGATGAGTTTTAAGTACAATTTGATGATTAATATAGACAAGGAATTTGATATTTTTTAACAAATGTACTTTTGAATGAAACGCTAATATATGATAAAAAAAACTACTACATTTTGGAAAGATGAAAATGCTGTAAAAACACTTATTTATCAGTGGAAGCAACATCAAGGCTGGTTTATGCAGGCAATAACCATTAACTTATGCCGGAATCGGTAAAGTTTAATATTAGGATTTCAATGCTTCTGTTTATTGAGACTCGACCAGAGAAATCAAACGCTTTCGATGTAACACAGCAACACTATCCATTTTGTAATAGTAATAATTCCAAATTAATGGCTTAAAGCTCTTAACAGAGTTCCAAATCAGCCAGACACTTATTGAGTTAATTTGCAGTATAAAAATAAACGGCGGCTGACTGCATCAGCAACAATCAAATAATTTTGTCAGTTCGAACATATGTCTTGGTCACTAAAATATAGAACGGTTGTCTCAAACGGACTGCTTATCGAAAAGATATGATGCTTTTCTTGAGATTAACCTTTTCTTGACGAGGAAAATAGTGCCTTTCGTCAACCTATAAATAATACATATAAGTACAAGATTCCAATCTTTAAAATAATTAAGTCTCGATTAAAAGTGAGAAAATCAGAACTAGAGATCCTGAGTAAATATATACTTGTAATGAATTATATATTCATTCACAGGTACTCTCTTGTTCTGAATTTCTCACACTTAATCAAGACTTTATTAAAAAGTTTTTAAAAATACGAACTTACAAGCACAGACAAGTATTGTAGGTTAAAGCAATTTCCACGCGACTTCAAACGAACTGCTTATAGATCATTTTCTATTTTCCCGCTAAATTCACATTTGACCCTTTTTTCCCTACTCTTGTGAGTCACTTTCGAAGTGGCTCGAGGGAGTTTCCGAACGCAACGATCGAGAGTCCACTGAGAGCATTTGTAGTGTTTTCGAACGATCTTCGGGAGGATTCGGGCACTCAATTGGTATTTTCGAACGCACTCCAGGGAGAGCGCCACATGATCGCGGCGCTGGAAAGTGAAGCCACTTGGCGGAGCATGCTGATGCTCTGGCGGCAGTAACGTATCGCACGAGGAGTTTCACCCCTCGTCGAATCTCCAACAAATAGCTTATTTAAGTTTCAATAATCATTGAAACATTAACTGTACAAACATTTTACAAATCATAAAGTATTTGCCTGTTATAGTAACACGGTACTGAAAGACTTAATTGAATTGAGACAATTTGTAAGTTTATAAATAAAATATGCAATAAAAATGTGTAAATACAATTTTTTTAAATAAAAAACGTACTCATAACAAATTTTTGTTTTATAGTACCAGTCAAGAAAGACAGCACGGTCCATTGGGTGAGGCCCAATCGGACACATCGTTGATTGGCTGCTTTAATATAAAATTTTCTGATTGGTGGTACAGCAGGAAATACCTAGGGATCGGCCGATGTGAGTGCTGCGTCCGATTGCAACTGTGTGCATCTGGGACGCTCCCTGATTTTCCTATGATTACAAGTAAAAGTTTATGGCTGCCACATTCGCGCAAAACAGGGCTGTTACGCGATCTTTCCTAATCTTTCGTCCTGGAGCTGAATTTTCTCACAACTGTAACCAATATTTTATGAAGAAAAGAGCTCCATTTCAAACCTGATTCATCGGCATTATACACATTGTCAATTATATAGCCGTGGTGCTCAATAAATTGTTTTAAAACATTACAAAAAATGCCTCAACATCGGCAGAAAATCTTTCTCCTTCTTCACACAAAAATTTTAACCCGTTTTGTTGCTTGAAATTTCTTATCCATCCCGCAGATGGCTGAAAATAAAATTAATAAAATTTTAATACAAAACTTTTTCGTGTACATTTTTATTAAAAAAAATAAATTTAAAACAAAATATAAAATTAGGGCGTATTAATAATTTTTAGAATTTTAAATAATTAAAATTTTTCCTTGTGCATGAATTAAAATTCATTTTTAAATATAAATAATTTGAAGTTTCTGTACATGCACGTAATACAATATTTTTAAACTACAAAATTGCAACTAGTTTTTGCATTTTGATTTAAGGAAAAAGTTCAATAATTGCGTATTTTGAAAATTTAAACGATATAAAAGATGATTGAATATAATAAAATAATGTCTATACTTAATTTTTTAAGAAGAAATCAAATAAATGTATGAAAATAATATAATATTTCATAAATTATTTCATAAATATTTCATAAATACCATCAAATGTATTCAAATTCTACTCAGAGAAAAATACATATTTTATACTTACATGTTTCTTTATTATAACTACACATACATATCTTAAAAAAAAAACTTAAATCACATTTCCTATTTCTTTATTCAGTTCTAAAGCTGTTTCAGCCAGAAGAGGTCCACTAATTTCTTTTTTTAACGCTCACTGTTGGTAAACCCATTTTAGTACAACTTCTTTAAAAATTTCATTCGTTGTCTTTTTAAAAGAATGTTTTCGCAAAGCCACTTTGGTTACTGATGACGTTGCAAGCTGCTGAATTCTTTCTCTCTCTTTTTTAATTTTACTAACAGCTAATTCCGTTATATACCATAAGCCTCCACCATTTTTTTCTCAGATAACCCTTTGTTAAGATTTTCAATTACCTCCAACTTTGTTTTAACAGACAAATTTTTCTGCAATTTTTTTGCTCGGCTCCATGTTTATTGATTTGCTATTATGTATTTTGATATTCGCATGTTTTCATATGTTTCATACATCGTTACTGGCTCGGCCTTCGCGAGCCCCCTCTATGCGCTTACCGGCTGCTGAAAGGAAAAAACTTGACAAAATCGGACTTGACAGAATTGGTATCGCACTGTATTCACCTTTTAACTTTTTTAACTGTCAAAAGTGCTTAAAAATCGTTACGCGGAATATTTTTTAACTGTCGAAAGTTCTTAAAAACCATTACGCTGAATTCCTTGTATATTGTATATGTAATCTTATTGTTAGATACCTCGACACTATGACCTTATTTACATATTCAAGTGTTACGTAAATGTTTTCCTCGATGTGCGCGATCAAAATATTCGTGATTATATGCGTACTATTCTCGAAATGTATTTGTCAGCTCCCATTATAAAAAAACGTAAGTAAATCATGCTGCGTGAAGAATCGAAAGCATTGACGGACACTCATATCATGTGTATAAAGATGATTTTAATTGATTTTTTAATAATGGTGTGTCGGAAAACTTTATCATATATCGTACAATTTGTATTAAAATAAGTTTTAATTTGGTTATAAAAAGAAATGAAAATTTTGAAATAAAGGGTAAATGGTGGGGAAAAATAATAAAAATTAAAATTCTTTTTTTACTGTGATAAAGTAGTTTTCAAATCATTCAACTTTTATTTTTTATTCTCTCTTATTTAATCTTCTTCCGACGATATTCGCTTCGAAAGAAAAAACCGATTTTCCTCAAAGAAGTGTTTCACTCACTAAAAAAGCATTAGAGCATAATATAAAAAAATACCTTTATTATACCAAAATCGGAAAGGGAATCCGTAAGTTTCTTTGTAAATTAAAAATTATTAACATTAAAAATTTTAGAATTAATATAAATTTGTTGGCTCCAAAATTAAAACAACTCGAAATAATTTGCCAATGCGAACCTACGCGGTTGTTGGTGCGAGTACAATAACATTAATATGTTAGATTTCTTCTTCAATAATAACTAATATAATTTGAATTTTTCATACAGCAAATCGATGGTAACATACAAAGTTATTACAGTATTATCGCGTCCAGACATTTCGATCCATGATGTGGATCCTCTTCAGTGAAATAACGAACGAGAACCGGTACAAATTTTATGACTGTGAGCTCTTCTCCCTCATTACTTATTTACATCCGAGATTTGTATTAGTGCAAAATTAAAAAATTCTTTGTCCATAATTGAAACTATTAACAGTAACGTGAAGATTTTTCTAAGTCAAGAATTAAAAATTTGTATAGTCCGAACTTAAAATTAATAGATTGAGAGATTGTAAATAGTTACCATAAATTCCGGCAAGAGAGATCAAGCTTTGTGTGTGTGTGTGTGTGCGTGTGTGCGTGTATGTGTCTGTGTGTAATATGAATCTACAGATGATGTGCCGGGAAAAAGTATGTATACAATATATCTGTGTCTCCCCTCTCTGTTATTCCCCACCACTTACACAGTATAAGCGTTTACAAAGAAAATCAACGAATTAAATCGAGATATATTGGATCGAGAAGTTCTGTATCATTTTATAGGTTTAATCCTTTCTTTTTTTCCTTTGTTTTTTTATGTATATCATTTCAGATATGAGCCTTTTATTAAGTTGTAGCTCCTCGTTCAAAATCTCGACCCAGTCAAACTCATGGGAGAATTCTATACGATATTAACAGATTGCTTGTTTGAAGGTGAGAATGTTTCGTTCGACTTCATATGTCATGAGTCGAACATGAGATCTCCTTCTGTTAAGAAGTACAGACATGTCAAACGACTAGATGAAAAATTTGACATCCTACACAAGACTCCTTTGAGATAACCCACGAAACAAAATTTGTTTTAATTTTGGCACATGATGCCGGACGAAACACATTCTCGCCTCCAAATGAGCAATCTGTTGAAAAATCGTAGCTCCTTCTATACAAACGGTTTACTGGACGAAAATTTAATAAAAATTTTTTGTATTTATACATGTCGAACCAAAAAAATGTAAGCTCTCATTATCATAGCTGCCTTTGCACAAACGCATGCTCGATGAAATTGTATATAGTTTATTAAAATGTAGCTCTCATTATTATTATTATTTTATGTCATAATAGGTAGGACAATTGAAAACGGTTAAGTAAAGCTGAAATGTTTCGTTTGCGAAAAACTTGATGCAAGAGTCGATTCAATACATACATTATATTTATAACTACCTTAATTTGCTCGTTTATTGACCTTCTTTCAAGTTAAGAATTATTTTCTATGTTTGACAAAACAAATGGCATTTTAATAAGAATTCAATAAAAATTGAATAATAAAATTTCACAGAAAACTTATTAATATTATTACAATGTATAATGTAAAGAAGTTCAATTTAAAATTGTATTGTACTTTTGATGAAATTATAAGAAAAAATCATAGATATTCCACAATGATAATAATATTTTATTAAAAGTAATGAATTTTTGATGAAATTTGAATGAAATTACACTGGTCAAAATAAATATAAAATTTAACAAATGTTATTCAAATTTCATCAAAACAAAAATTTAAAACTTTTCATTATATTTTTATTTTATTTAAACCTTTAAATTACAAAGCTGAAATGCAAGGAAAACGCGTCAAACAGAAGAAACTCCACATTACGAGCGACGACAGGAATCGTACAGATCAAAGGTACAGATCGCGAAATTAAAGGTAGAAAGAGGGTATGGGAAATACAATGCCAGGATATATACGTGTGACGTAAAAGTAACAGCGCCCACTGTGCTCGCCGCGCTTCTACTCACTCGATTGAGGGACACTTCTCACTTTATTCTTGTTTCTTCTCATGTGTGCACTGAGTTAAGTTTTCTCCTCCTCCTCAGTCGCCGTTCGCCAACGTGACGGTATCGTATCACATCATCGCGCTGCGCCGCGATCGTTTCCCGTTCTCGCGTGCACACTCTCACGTACGTATATTCTGACTTAACCGTTTGCCAATTTTTCCGATCGTGATTACGGTGCTCCAGATCGGTTCTTTATACGCGTGAGGTGAAAGTGGTAACAAATCAAATGGCTCTTTAATACATTCCGAATCAATTCGTCTACGCGATAATATTTACGGGCGAGTATCGCGGGTACTGTCATGCACGAATGTAAGTTTGTACACGTGATGTGAATACCGCAGTTATTATCAGGTAGGATTAACAGATATTACGGTTTTTACGGAATCTTTGCGCTTAGACGCGTTCATTTGCATATGTCAGATAATCGTATCTACGACCGTGCTGTGCATCTCGGAAAATGTCTTTCGTAATCGGCCGTCCTTGTACGCGGCATAAAGAGACCATACTTATGCACGCGCGATGGAAAATGTCACGTGTACCAATACCGAAGCACATGGCACGCTCAATCTGATTTTTTGGAATTTTGGAATCAGTAATCTGATATTTCATAGGAAATATCGGATTTCGCGTCTCAGTCACAATAGTTGTCACTTTGCAAAATTGTAGCTAGTACTTTCTTTTCCTACCTCTCTCTCTCTCTCTCTCTCTCTCTCTCTCCTCTGCTGTATAATTATATAACTTAATTTAAGATATTGATATATTCTTAGACACCACCATATCCAAAATTGGGATATAAGATGTCTTAAAAACGTCCCTGTCTAGGTTATCATAATCCACTGTAATCTAACAAGTGTATTATAAAAGGAAAAAAGCTGTGAAATTTTATAGAAACCACTTCCATTGTCGGTCTTAAAAGTATATTTTGTAAAAGATAGAGAGTGCTTCATGAGATTGACGCAGGTAGAATGGTCCTCCTTTTACCTTCAGTGAAAACCGCTTTGCATATTTAACTGGAAAGATAGTAAACCAGTGGGCGAAAGTGACGAGTGGCCCAAACTTGTTCAACTTTCCAAATAAATTTCGTTGATCCGGTGTTGGTGTCACAATTGCTAACAAGACACAATTGGAAAACTTACTTTAAATTTAATATATATGTCAATATAACATATGTCAAACAAACTGTTAAATTTTAAGAAATGTAAAAATATATCAATTTAACACAAAATATTGAAAATAATCAAATCACTTTAACTTAACACTCGATTATGTTAAAAATTCAATACAAAAATTTCAACAAGGACTGAATTTGACATAAACACAAAATAGTTCTTACTGATTAAGTTCTTATTTTCTTCTTTCAATGTTCTCTTGCATTTATTCGTTTAGCTGCATTAGTATGTTCCATACATTTGAAATGAAATAGCTCTATATCGAAAAAAAAGTAAAGATAAAATACCAAAATACGTAGAAATTGCGAGCAAACTTTACAAATTTATGATTGCGATTTGATTCTTGCTTCTTACCTTTCATTTCATTTACAAATTGCATTACATTTGCGAATGATTTTTGATCGATTAGATAGTTCATATAATTTATAATTTAAAAGGTCAAAAAAGAGAGATAATATTTAAATGTTAATATAAAAATATAATTGTGACATAACGGTTTACATGTACGTTTTGGGCTTACTAGCCTCTTATCTACATGTGAAAGTATGTATAAATAAACTGACCTTTGTTCCGATGTTATATTAACTTTTTCACGAAGTTTTTATTTATACTTTCACATGTTGATAAGAGGCAAGCCCGAAACCTACATGCAAATCGTTATGTTACAATTATATTTTTATATTAACATCTAAATATTATCGCTCTTTTTTGACCTTTTAAATTATATTGACATTGCGTATGCATATATAGAGCTAGAATTATACTCTTTCATATAATTTAGTTTGCCTATTATAATAATAATGCATCATAGGCGAGAGATTAAGAACGAGTTTTTTTTCAACTCATACTGTATATACGTTAAATGCGGACATCAAAGAAAAGGGAGCGATGAGAATACTATTTGATCCAATCAGCAGACAATTTTTTATATGTTTTATTTTTTATTATATATTGTGCAATAACGTTACTTACATAAATAATGTTACTTATAATAATAATGTTTATTAAATATTTTTAACATTAATTATTCGTTTGAAATAATATTTTAGACAAAATATTTATTTAATATTTATATTACATTTATATTATATTATTAACTTTTCGTTCAAAGTAATGATTTAAAAAACAGTTATTTCTATAAAATGAGGACTGATTAAAATATCAAACATAAAGATAAGAGAGCTAATATCAGTTTTGTGGTAGTCTGCAGGAACTTTGTATCTAATAATGAGTTGGATTGTAAAAATTCACTCAAAAATTACACAGGTTTACAAAATTTAGGGGGAGGGGGGAATCTTGTGCTTTGAATTTAGAAGAATGTTTCTATAGGGTTTCGATCATGCATTGAAAATCATCACGGTGTCCGTTTTTCCATCACTCCATTTTTTAAATAACTAGACAAAACAAGTGCGCGCTACGCATGCGCTACAGAGCTTTTGATATTAATAATTTATTACAAATTACAAATTTAATATTACACTATTAACCATTGATATACATAACTATCAAAACGCGATGACAGCAGCTCATGAAGTAAGCACAGCGGGACAATCAATCAGCATTACGGAAAAGCGTCAACAATAAGCTTCGAGACTTTCGAGAGATACGATTATCGATTTAACATGCACTTTTTCAAATAGGGAGGACTGCATAAACATTTTTTTTCGAAACTCATTTTTTTATTATTTTCTCCCGGTTGAAGAAAAAATGATAACAAGATGTGTTCTACTGCATTTTACTCAGAAATGTTCTTGTGGGTGTTTCCCACAATATTAAAAATATTTTTTCTACTTATAAAAATGTTTCATGCAAACCGCAAACAAAAAACTTCAATAAAATCGTGAAAAAACGAGAAAAAATGATAAATTTTGAAATATAAAATCAAATTATTAAAAAAAAAAGATCTTAAAAAATATTTGACAGTTTAGACTTATAATTATATATTTCTAGTTTAAATCCTTTTTTGAACAATTAATTTTCGATTATTTGTTAAAAAGTCATTGAATTTAAAGCAAAGATGTATCCCGCATCTACGGTGCAACATTCTTTTAGGTCTGACGCACTGTCATCGAATAAAATTCAAGATGTTATAAAATTATACAAGAGCATGTTGTGTACCGATTTTTTGACACTAATTTCAAATCTAAAATGGCGGATCTTATATGGAGCACAAGAATTTTAAAAATGCGTACAAAAAAAGAACAATTTTATTGTAGTATTTAAAAATTTAGCTAAATACAGATCAAAAATTAATATAATATTAAACTATCAAAATAATTATGTAAAACGTTCAAAGATGATACTGGCTGCAAAAAGTTTTGACATTTTAGTAACCAGCTTAACGTCCAATATAAATTTTTTAATGATTTAACATAATTATTTTCAGTTCTGTATTTCACCAAAATTATTCTTTCCGTGTATGAATTACATGAAAATCGATATCTGGTGGTTTTGTAAGTCTCTGATTATTATTGTGTAATTATAATTGTTAAATTGAAAATGGCGGATCTAATATGACGACATAAGTTTTAAAAACTTATTGGTATAGCTTAAAATTGTATTATTATATTTATACTGTATGACAAGACAAGGAAAAGCATATTGCAGTTTATTTAATAATTTTAATGTAGTATTTTAGGTGTTTTAAATTCTTTAATCTTTATTGTTTTAAATTCAGAAATTACACTTATATTTTAAGAATGAAACTGAAATCATTGAAAGATAAAGTGCTTTCTGCGAGATAGATCGCACACGTATTTTCTATTATCACAAAAAGTAAGTAAAGACATCCAAGAGAATATAGCGCATTGTAGGTGACGCGCGGAATGCAACTTCGCTTTAAATTTAATAATATTTTAACAAATAATCAGAAATCAATTTTTGAAAAAAGGTTTTAAATTAGAAGCATAAGTTATAAGTCTAAACAGTCAAATATTTTTTCAGGTTTTTTTTTAATAATTTAGTTTTGAAATTTATCATTATTTCCCGTTTTTTCACAATTTTATCGAAGTTCTTGCAGTTTGAATAAAACATTTTTAAAGTATCGAAAACAAATTTTCAGTATTGTGGAAACATTTCTGAGTAAAATGCCGTAGAGCACATCTTGTTATCATTTTTTCTTCAACCGGAAGAAAATAAGAAAAAAAATTAATTTTGAAAAAAAAACTGTTTATACCATTATTTAAAAAATGAAAGGTGATGGAATAAAAACGGACAACGTAGTTTTCAGCGCATCAAAGTATTGCAAAAACATTTTTCTAACAATAAGTTCAAAGCATAAAACCACCCCCCCCCCCTCAAATTTNAGATCTGTGTTATTAGGTAAAAGATCTGCTGCAAACTACTGCAAAACCGATATTGACCTCCTTATCTTTATGACATTTTTATCGGTTTTAATTTTGTTATTATTAACGTTTATTCATATTAATTTAATATTTATTTTATTAATTATATGTTTAAAATTGAACTCATATAATTCTTGTCTGATAAGGCACTGTTTTGAAAAACTCCAATTACAATAATAAATAAGCTGTAAGAGTAGGGCCGATTGTTTATGCCGTTAAATATTACATTTATCGGAATTTAAATGTTTATAATTTAGTATACAAAACAAGATAAACGTGATGAAACGTTTTGATCTTTTTCAATCGGTCTTTTTCAGTGTCGTATTAGTAAATTAATTAATGGAAATTCTCAATTACTTACAATTAGTAAGAAAATGCGTAACAATATAATAAAGAGTTGTTACATTTCCTGGAATTCCGTTTTCACTCTCTTTGGCAATGATTGTGATTACTTTCTCGGTGTTATCATCATAGTGCCTGAATTAGCCGCTGTCCATGAGAAACGGTCTTCTTTGTGTGTGTCAATAGTCGCAGGAACTGGACTCTATGTGTTCTATGTCATATAAAGAATTTTTTTTGTCAAAAATGTCACTATTAAAATGTCGAGGAATCTAAATGCGAAATTGGACCTCTTTTTCACAGAATTTGATATGTCAAAATTAAAATAAAAAACAATACAAGATAATTTGCCAGTGCGAGCCTACGCAGTTATTCGTGCGAGTATAATAAACTAATATAACTTGAATATCATATTCTCATACAGTAAAACGATGGTAAGATATCAAGTTATTACAGTAGTATCCAGACGTTTCGATCCATGATGTGGATCCTCCTCAGTGAAATAACAAAACTGTGCAAATTCTATGCTCATAAGCTCTCCTCCTCAAATTACTTATTTACGTCCAATAATTATAGTCCAAGATTAAAAGATTTATGTCTAAAATTTAATTGCATCTGTTAACAGTACCGTGAAAATTTTTGTTTTTTAAGTCAAGAATTGAATTTTGAATAGACCAACGTTTAGAATTAATACATGAAAAACAATTACCTTGAGTGCAGGAAAGAGAGATCGAGCTTAGAGCCTGTATATGTGAAATGAGTGTACAACAATACTAATGATGTGCCGAAGAAAAGATATGTACATGTATACATAAATCTGTAGTTTCTCTATCTGCTGTTCCCCACCACTTATACAATATTGGTGTTTATAAAGACTTAAAGTCAACGAATTCAATTCTTGACTTAAAAAACAAAAATTCTCACGGTATTATTATCAGATGCAATTAAATTTTGGACATAAATCTTTTAATCTTGGACTACAATTATTGGACGTAAATAAGTAATTTGGAGATAAGAGCTTATGAGCATAGAATTTGCACCGTTTTGTTATTTCACTGAGGAAGATCCACATCATGGATCGAAACGTCTGGACACTATTGTAATAACTTGACATCTTACTATCGTTTTATTGTATGAGAATATTCAAGTTATATTAGTTTATTATATTCGCACGAATAACTGCGTAGGCTCGCACTGGCAAATTATCTTGTATTGTTTTAATTTCGGAGCTAATAAATTTTTCTTTTATTTAAAATAAAAAGTATAATAAGATAAATAAATAAATAATTAAATGAGAAAAAATTAATATGTACAGTGGTGGACAGAATAGTTGCGACACTTTTTTTTCGATGAATTTTAGAACACAACCTTGGTCATCAACATAAATGTTTGAACCACAGGTAAGAACCAATTATGTTCAATCACTCGGTGAGCAGGCTACATTTTGAAAACCATCGAAAAAAAAATATTGCAACTATTCTGTCCACCACTGTACAACATTAAAATAAAATAAATAAATAAATAAAAAGAAAAGTTGACAAGTACTGTACAAATCAGAAGTTGCACCATTATTAATTAAAATTAAAACAAATCTGTAGTCCGTAATCTCTGAAACCACTAACACTCAAACAAGGATCTCAAGGCGACTGTCTGTCACAATAGTCCAAACGAAATTGAAACTTTATCATCTAATTCTTTGCAAACTAAATCTTTCAGGCAAAAAGAAAAGGACGTACAGTTAAATAAGAGAAAGGAGATTAATCATTGGAAGATATGATTCTGAGAGAAACTCCGCGTCGCTTATTAGTTAGAAATATATCGAAAATGATATAAAAAAAATAAAAAACATGGTTTATTTAAACCATGTTTTTTATTTTTTTTTAAATCATTTTCGATATATTTCTTTTTATCCATCCGCTCTGTCTAAAATTTTAACGTTTACCCAATCAAATTCATGGTTTTTAGAAATTCTATAGAATGTGATGACATTTGGAGAGTTACAATTTTTTATGTTCCTTAACTCTCATTTCGAGCCGTCTTTTTGTTTGTCCCACATACGAGGAGCTGCAGTCTTTACAGTTTATTTTATACACAACACCGCAGCTTGACATGTGTCAATATTGTCTTTTTACGTTGTGATAAATCTTTTTAAATGATTGGGAATTGAGAAAGCGACTTGGTAATTATAACTTATTTGAAAAAGAAGTAAATCTCTCACAGACACTGCTAATGTAGGGGATAGTGAAATAAGATGTTGCTATTGTTAACCGAGAGGGTACCGTTCCGGATACATGCCACGTGTGTGCTGTGCCGACGTTTCGCAAACATTGCAGCTTGCATCATCAGGGCTGATAGCT
>QKQZ01047644.1:0-13991 GCA_003595255.1 Solenopsis fugax
TGGGCCCCTTCGCAGGGCCGGGGGCCCCGCAGCGGGCCCCACGAAGAGCACGTACATACGTACGGTAGCACGAAAACATTTATCGAGCGACACCGCCCTCCCGTCCCTCCTCATCCCCGCCTCTCCGTCTTTATTGATCGTCGCAATTAACGGAGTGCGTCTCATTAATTGTGCCGCCGGACCTTAATTAGGAATCATCAATTCGCAAAGTCCGGGTGCTTTTACGTGGTAGCCCGTCGTATATGATTAACGCCGGATGGCGGGGTTGCAGCTTGGAACCGAGAGCTTGCGTGTCGTAAATATGGATTCCTGGGAACAACCGCATTCGCGCGGATGGCTGGATTTATGAAACGCTGAATGAATATCTCGGATATGTACGCGAATGTCCAAACGCAATTCCAATCGAAAGATCATTTTATCATACATCTTGATTCGAATGCACAAATAAAATTGACAGCTTATTTACATTGAGCATTTACAAGAACTAGATAATGTATATCATCTGGGGATCTGGGAAAAATGCTGAGACGAAAGAGAAAAATTAACTCGGGCTTCTACATAATTAATCCTACAGAGATTGCGTTATGGTGGTAATAACCGTGGTTGAAGCTCGAGAGGCTCTTTCTTTTCATCGCTCCACGGCGGATTTACCCGTCTTCTGGCTTTCGTGACTCGAGAATCGGCAAGCTTGCCGAGCGCGTGCGATCGTGCACGCCGCGTGAGCTCGTGCGTGTGATTCCTCCAGACGATCCCTCCTGCATGTCTGCACTTTTTTTCTCTTTTTTTCCGCGATTTATATCAGCCGGGAGTATTTATAGGGGCGTATTAATCGCTATCGCCTGTTTAATAAAGTTACGGCGCGTTTGCTCGCGTCCGATTTATTTCGTTTTCGAAATTAGCGCCGTCGGCAGCCACAACGGAAAGCCTCTCTGCGCTCTCTCTCTCTCTCTCTGAAAACATTGGGCGTAAAATAAATAGTAATAAAATAAATTAGTATTTTCTGTGAGAGAAAAACTCTGAGAAAATTAAACACTAAGGAAGCTTTATGGGAAGACGAGAGATATTTTTTTTTGTGCGCCAGTCATGCGTCTGGCTACAGACTGACTTGCGCTACTATCTCACCATTTATTAAAATAAATATATCATAATTAGTTTCTAACTACCTTCTGTTTCAACAAAAAATAATATACTTATAAATTTATTCAGAAATCACTGGGGAAAAAACAGCGATACATCAGGTAAAATCTTAGCAATCAAATTTAAATCTAGATACCAATATTCCTTAGCATTTAAAAATTATTTAATGTAGCAAGATATAACAAATTATTGTTGCTTGTGTATAACAACTCGCAGTTAACGTGTATATCAAATTTCTAAGTATTCTTTTATATCTAGAGTTCAATAAAAAATACAAAAATAATAACACGTATTATGTGAATAGAACATTGAAAAATACCAAGCCCATTCCCTTTCGCGATCGAACGCAGCTCGAAAGGCAACCGAGAAAAATCGCAATGATGTAATGGGTAGTTCCATAGTAATAGGCCACAATTACGCGCGTAGAGCGCGAAAGTTCCCTTCCGATCAAAATAGCCGTTCGGCTCGCGGCTATCGCTTTAGATGCGGGGTCATGAGTCAACGGCCAAGGCGATTCGACTTTTTTATTAATTATTCCGGGCTATTAGAAAAATGCTAACTCGCTCCAAGCAACCAAGTTAATTCCGAGTTAATTCCGAGTTAATTTCGAGTAATGTACGCTCAATTTCCCATTTCTCATTTTTCTTTTTCATGCGGGCACCACCACCACCACGACTCCCATGCAGTAACACCCTAATTATGGATGGGCGCCGCATTCCGTCGCGAATGGCCGAGGTAGGAAAAGCAGCGGCGAAGAAGTGTCTTAACGAGTGTATCTTTCGCGTACAGGCCGGAGCGGAGGGCATAATGAATCAATCTTAACGCTTGTAACGGCGCGCACATCGCGCGCCGACGAAGGCGAAGCCGAAACAGTCTTGATGAGATAATGGGCACTTCGATTGTAATTGGCCACATTCACGCGCGTAGCATGAAATTTTTCAGCCTGCACGAGCCTGCCGGCTGGCCGGCTCGCTACCGCTGATGGTCTCGATGCGGGAGGGTCATAGTTCAGAGGTCCCAAAGCGGGGGTCTTCCGCGCACATCCGCACACATCCATATTAAGCGGCTCACTTTCACGCACCAGGATATGCTCGGGATAAGCAAATGCAATTATCGTTGTAAAAAGAAGGCATCGCTTCAGCGAAACAGATGCGAGGCTCTCGCGCTTCGGAAAATCGCTCGGTAGAACTGCTGACGTTCGCTCGTCAGAAATTATTACATTACTTAAAACAATGAGTTACACAGTAATTAATTGACCCTCTATCCCTTATGTCAGTTGCATTCTATTATGTCATTGTCATATCTGCAAGAAAATTTTTAACAACATTATTTTGGAAATCCGCAAATAGTTTTTGTATTTTTGATATTCTCTTGTATTTGCTGTTGTGGAATATGTTAAAGTCACACACGGCGCACACAATGCATGGGAATATTTGGATAATTTTGTTTTGTTAGCCGTGCACAAAAGCATCGAAAATATTCGTTGACTTTTTTCTATCGATCATATCGCACTGTTTTTCCAAAAGGTGAGAATAAGTTTCGCTTTAAAAGAAGACTGTTAATAAAGTCAAACGTAGCGTCATAAAGAAAGAAACTGGAAGAGATGAAGAAGCACGTATGTATTTCTGCCCGAACGCGTTTCCCAAGTGTGCGTCGGCTTTTACGCCGTTCATATACGTGCCTCGCACACATGTGCAACTCGCATTGTGCGGCTGCCGCGCCGGCTGACATTTGAGAGAGGAAAAAGAAGGGAAAGAAGGCGAGATAGAGAAAGAGGGAATGAGAGAAACGGAGCTGCGGGTACGAGGAGGAGGAAACGGCTCGCGGTAGTGGGAGGAGAATGTGGGAGAAGGGAAGAGAGGGGAGAGAAAGAGGGAGGGAGAGAGAGAGAGAATGCGCGCGGGTCGGAGCCGGGTCGGAGGGATCGAGAGGGTCAGAGGTCGCGGGTCGTACGGCATAGCCCTGACCTTCGACCTTATCCCCCTTCCAGCTTCTCTCGAGACCCCGTGCAGACCACTACCAAGCGTACCTAGAGCCCCGACTCTACTTCGTGACCGACTCGAGTGCGAGGCTCTCGCGACGGACGAGAGTCGTCGCGGTCCGCGAAAAATACGAAGGGGGAAAGAGAAACGAATTTTTGGACGCTGCGCGACGCTGCTCGCGTGTTCTCGGTGCGAGTGTACTTGTGTGTCTGTTGCGCGCATCGACATGCTCTCAGTGTTTCGCGAGTGCATCCGCTGCAGACGTGGTTGCATTGCGTTGCGAACGTGATACTGAAAAATAATGCGTTTCTTGTGCTTCTGAACGGGACAGTGGGAAGGAGAGGAACGGATGCTGGGTAAACAATGAAGATATTTTGTGTTCTTTAGATTCCGCTCTCTCTCCAAAAAAAGTTTCAAAAATTATCATTTTTTAATGTTTAATTAATGAAAGGCATAACAACGATGTTATGATTGTGTACACTGAAAAAAAAGACTGGTTATAAGTACCAAATGTATAGTAGTGAAATAGTATCAATTAAATATTTGGTCAATGTAACCAAAAATAATTTTACTTTTCTAAATATTTAGTAACTTATACCAGATTTGATAATACTTACTAAACATTTAGTAAAATAAAATTATTTTTGGTTATATTGACAAAATATTTAATTGATACTGTTTCACTATACATTTGGTAGTTATAACTAGACTTTTTTTTGAGTGTAGACAGTTTTATAGGCAAAACATCAAGTAATATTTATACTTAAAAAAAAAAGAATCAATTTTTGCTACGTCTGTGCATTAACCGAGAGTACGGTAAATTTTACATTGTGCATTGTCTATGTCATTAACGTCACGGGTCGTCGCAACGATGACGCTCATTGTCACGTAAGCGGGCTTTATCTCGCGCATTGTCGGCCGTGTTATCCTGCTCGCTATTAACAAGAGTACGCTCCTTTTGACGCCTCGGCAATCGCTCGTAAATCGCCATTACTACACAATAACGGCGCGGCGCGCGTAATGTTTTCCCCTCCTTTGAAAATCATTATTGCACATTACGGTCGTAGCCCGACGGAGACAATGACGATAAATTATTCGGAGTGCCAGCAATAAATTTTATCGCGTACACGAATTGGGAATTAAATCAACCGCGTTCTGCTGAAATGCGCGCCGTACCGAATGAAGACGCTCGATCTATTCGTCGTTATTACGTACCGAATCGGCTCGTAATGCTCATTTATTCTATTCAAAATCGCCCGGCTCGGCTTCGCCCGATTCCGTCAACCGTTCTTGACATAATTCGAGACGCGTATTAAAGGCCGGGTCAAAGCTTTTACTCGACCTTATGGAACCTGCCCGCGTGACATTCGTACATCCGCGTCGATTATAAACGACAGTCGTACTCGTTATCGTTGTGTCTCTCAGGGTCGGTGTCACGCATCTAGTATCGATTTTGCGTGGTCGCATGATAGTTACTCCGTTGCTTCGTGAGATGCAACCTTTACCGGTTATGAACGCGACGTTTCCCTTTATGAGAGGCCCGCGTCTCGAGGTGCAGCTTTAATTACCGGCGTCGAGCGACGACGTTCCCGGGTAATCGTAAATAAAGCGGGAATGACGAGCAATCAAGCGCGCCTTTCCAGGGAATCGCGAGCAGCTACGCCGCCGTCCCGCAAATCGCTTAATGATCCATAAACGAATCTGAAGTAACCGAGAAAAATTAACCCATAATGACATAATTCCGCAACACGCGTTTGCGCCGTAAATACGTTTCGCAGAACCGCGCGATTGACCTCGGGCGTTAATAACCGATTATTTGCGAGAGGTTCTAGGTATCTTTTTTTATTAATTGGTATTTTACTCCGAATCAGGCGTCTCTTAATTACGAATTTCAAATTCACGTAAACATCATTCCCCCCGTAGACAATTCGGCGATAAACTCAGTTGATTCGAACAATTTGCAGTGACATTTAGTTGTGGGTGTCTAAGTCGGATTTGTAAATACCGCTGTTAATGAAGAGGGTCGCTATCGCGCCGGTAGAGCCTCGGTTTGCATTACAATTACCGAGTGAATCGTTCACTTGATTACGCGGCGAGGAAGATTGCGTATACATCTCATTCGCGCGTGGGTGCATACGTGCGTAGGTATCGTGGGTCACGCGCCGGCTCACGTATGACCTTACACCACGGTTCGTTAACGGGGATCGTTCTCTCCTTCTTCGTCCATCCCGCACATCGGTGACCTGACGTGGGCGCGCGCTACGTGTCGCTAATTACGAGCAATCAGACGCGGTTGGTGCTGACATTATGTAAATCCGGCCTCGAAAGAACGGAAAGGTAGAAAGCGATTAGCGGATCGTTGCGATTGAGACGCATTACGCAAGTGCGGTTTTGCACTTTTTTTTTTTTGGTCGTAACATTTAATTCCAAATGTCTTAAAATACTAAAAATAAAATTCTGTGCGGATCGTACATTCTGTTGAAAGCATAATTATAAAATTGATTACGTGAATTGCAATAAAATTGTCTAAAGCGCGCTGGAACGGTTGCATTATGTCATCATCATGCTGAATTGCAAAGGCTTAACTTAATAAACTCGGCTATTTGATTTCGCTGGATACGACGCGTCGCGTGGAATGATTTATGGTTTGGCTCGTTAGTTTTTGTCGTTGATTTCGCCGGAAACGCCGTGGCAGAACATAATAACTGGAAAATTGTCGCGACACGTCATTATCCGCAGGTGCACAGAGAGGTCCCTATCCAAGTACTTCATTTCCTGCTTCGCGGAACGTTTCTTAACCCTGCGTTTATCCACCTGAGCCTGAAAGGTCTCGTTAGGTGAAACTCGCATAGAAATTACACGTTACTCCACGAACTCCAATTACAGACCTCTTCAATCTCTTAATACATAGGAAAATGTAAATTAGGTTTCAATGTGCGATTCCATCGCCTCCTAAATTATCATGCCGAGCTTAATTCTAGGATACTCTGGCAGATCATCGAAATTTTAAAGAATATCTTGATAACCTGTAATCACAGAAGCGAATGGTGACTTTTCGATGGGTCTAAAATTAATAGTTTTCGGGAGCCTCACGTCGAGCAAAGGGAAAGTATCGCAATCTTTATTCCACACGGCACGCAACTTTCAAAAACTTGACAGAGTTCCTATTCAACATAGGAACGTGTTCTCTACATTGAACCTCTTGATGACTTGGACTTTGATTAGTTGCTGCATGGATCTGTCTCGAGAGTTTTAATAATTTTGTTCATTTGGAAATTAATGTACGTTATGATCGAAAGTGTGTTCGCCGTGAAAAAAAAAAAAGATAAATACAAATCGGTATGCCTTCGTAGTTCTGGTTTTATCGAGGCAGCTCCTACCAACGCCGCCTCTTTAACCTCCACCACCTCCTCGAGATCCGCCCACAACGCGTGCTCGTTCATTCCCTTCGCTCCATCCCCGTGAACTCCCACGCCACGTGCTTGTTCCTTTCTCGTCTTTGGTCTTTCATCCGTTACAACATTACATTTCTCTCGTGACGATTTTAATGCTCGATCTGACCTTTTCTTCCGACCTTGTTCGTTTATCGGAATTGATCTCGATTGAAACGAACATAAATTTTAATTACGCAAAGATCTCGAAATGATTCTAGGGACCTTGGAAATTAGTAATAAAAAGATAAGCGATTTTTAAAACTGTTTTTATTCTTTCAAATTCATTATAATAAAATTTAAAAAAAAAATCTCAATATACGTTCTAATTAATATTGACATTTAAAAAATGATACTTATAAGAGTATAAAGCAAAAATATTGAAAATATAACACATGCAATAAAAGAACAGAGAGTATACACAAACAAATATCACCTCCAAAGACTAGTTTTGAAATGACTGAGTCACTTTGGTGTAATAGCTACCTTGCGCACTAATTAGTTAATGTCGTTGTAATTGTCAACGGGTTCGCTGGTACTCAGTCATCTGTGACAGCGGCGCATTATTGGGTCCAGCAAAAATTGTGAGACCTGTACGCGGGAATTGCGGAACATAAACGGGCGCGGGTTAACGCGCGGAAAATTACCGGGCTGCCTTGCGCGCGCCACGAGAATATTTGACTTTACGATCAGCGAGCTTAATATACAAATGCGGTATATAACTGACGTGAGACGTCGCTCTCCTTTCGGGAGCCTTTTCTTTTTACCAAGTTAATGGATATACCGAGGACCGGGTGGGTCCCGCGTGCGTGACACGCGCGAGCAGGCATGAAAAAGTCCTTATTAACGGGAACATGCGAGAGAGAGAGAGAGAGAGAGAGAGAGCCGTGAACGGCGAGAGGGCGAGAGTGGCGAAGGGCGAACTTCACGGGAACATCGATCGCTCGTGTTCGCTCTAATTCCTTTCGTTCTCGATGCCGAGAACTGTGCGAAGGCGCGTGAGTCACGGTACAAAAGAAAATCCCATTATATTGCGAGTGATCGTTCCCGCAACTCGATTGTTTCACGGTCTTACGGAGCTATGCGGGAGAGACGGACGCGTTTCGTTCTCTCGGCTCTCTGTTTTCCTTCGCGCTGGAATTCACGGATCGATTGGTCTAACTGTACTTGTTTCGCAAAGTGAATTTCTTGTCTAAAAAGCGCGTGGTATTACGCATCGGTATTTCGCCATAATTAAAATTATTAACCGTCGACGATAGTTTGGTAGACGCAGCGGTTGGCTTTAAATGATTCCTCGAGTCGCTTCATCGGCAAATTTGGATTATCTCGATAAAATGATTTATGCTATTGAACAAAATATCACACACTGAGCGAAATCGTTTGGTAGAATAGTGATCAAATGAATTTTATAGTTACTGGTACCAAAAGCTTTGTTACATCTAACAAAATTTTTTGTAATTTGTTATATGAAAATAATTATTTGGTTAAGGCTACAAATTGTTTGGTCAAATCAACTATATATTTAGTAACTATCACTATAAAATTTATTTGGTCACTATTCAACCAAACTTTGGTTGATTTTACCAAACATTTCTCTCATAGTCAGTGCACAGAAAAAAATGACTATCAAATCAACAATTCATTGTTTTATATATAAGCAAGAATATAAAATCTTCTTGGAAGAATTTGATAATCTTGATCAGACATAAATTTGCTTACATGAAGAAACAAAGTTTCTTTATGTTAGCAAATTATGTCTCTTTGAGATTATAAATACTTCCAAGGAGATTTTATATTCTTGTTTATATATGAAACAATGAATTGTTTATTTGACACAAATTTTTTTTCTGTGTGCATGTTAGTTTACGAACAAACGAAGGAAATATCTTCGTCACCTTGTCAACAATTCCTTTAATCGCTATCATAATTTAGAAATTTAAATATCCAATGAAGAAAACTTTTATTCATTTAATGATACTCTTATTATAGATTTCGCATTTGTCGCAATTGCGGTGTACTGCTCCCTTCAAGCGGCATCGCGCAGCAATCGATTTTTCTAGCTAGGTCAAACGTTCGTACGCTTTCCGCCCTCGTGAACCGTTTTCCGATCTCATACACCGGATATCGACGAGACCTACGGCACGTCGTGCGAATAGTACGGCCACGGCGTGCTTTATGATCCGCGGGTAAGTGCACGAGGCCGCGTTCCTTTCTAGCGGCGTGATGGCAAAACCATCGTGATAAAGGAACGCAACCGCGGCCTTAAGTTCGAAACCGCCGTGCCGCCAATGGTACCTGCCCGCGCGGCCCGGAGCGTTGCGAAGCGTAGCTTGCTCGCCGCCGCGGCTGAACGGTTCCGTGGTGAGGCGCGAGGGAAATCTGCGGTGGCTTTTTCCTTTTCGTCGGCCTGGGCAGGCGAACGTGCCAGGCCGCACCTAGCCTAGAGATAGTTTCATCGCGGCATAAAACAGTAATCTATGGCCTCTCGTATATATGCTCTCGCCGCGTAAGAACGAGCGGAATCTCGACTGCGCGCGATCGCGCCGGCCTTTCCAGGCCGCGCGGGCGATTATGCGCTCGTCCTGTGTAACGCCGCGACGATGGGAAGAAAGGCGACGGAAGAAGCATGGAAATGACCTATTAAATGTTGGTCACGTTAACGATGAAGCGGTCAAGTCGCGTTGATCATATCTGTGTCTTTTGTCTTCATCGCGAAATTATTATTTAAAGTGTTATTAGGGACATGAATATGTAGATGATATTTTTAAAAATATTCCAGAACTTCTAGTTCAATAACAAAGAATTTTAATATACAAATGCACATATTATTTATATGTACTCATATTTATGGATCCGTATTCAGAACGAGCTTATAAAGATGTTATCGTTTAGCTAACATCTTTATAAGCTCGTGCTATTACGTCATTCCATTCTTGTTTTACGTATTATAAATTATAAGGATAGAATAAAATGTGTATGTATGTATGTACATAGAACATGATCGTATCGAATTTCTTGGAGCGGGAAGAATTTCGTGTGTTTGTTTAAGTGACTCGTTGGTCGGGTTTATTTCTATAAACATTTTGGGATGCTTTGATGTGTGTATTGACTTTACGTTTAACATAAAGGTGAATCGATATCAGTGTAAGGTGACACTACATCTTTGATGAGAATGTTCAGTCTCGATTGGGATTTCGGTTTTCTTCCAGACCGATACAGAGGTAAGACAATTCTGACAACGTAATCTTAATCTTTTGTTTCTCTCTTCACTTAAAAAAAGATATACCACAAGAAAAAAATCAGAGATTTGGATTTCTTCCTTTCCGCTGATTTATGCAACATCCGTGTTGCGGAAACAAAGTGCTTTGATAAGCGTAACGTGTCCAATTAAATAAACGACAACTCGGGAAGCGCATGTGTTTTATCGTTAATTATATTTATTTAATTATCTCATTATGGCCACGCGAAACTGCGCTTGCATGAGGCGCGGGTGCAACAAGCGGCACACCTGCTAGCACGGTCATCAGAAGAAATACCGTAAGATAGTTCGATGGTTTCAGTCTTTATTTTATAGTAAATGAGATTATATAAGGTGTCTCGAAATTTGCGAATCAAAATGCTATATCAACAAAGTTCTTGAAAAATTAAATAAAATAGTTACGTGTAAATTTTTCGAGAGAAACATTTTTTTTGCTATAGTATTTTGATTCGCGAATATTCTGTTTAACTTTATTTATTGTCAAATAAAGACTGAAACCTACATAATAAGTGTTATTCATGACTATGACTGCGATATAAACTGCCTGTATTAAAGACCTATAGTTTATGTTATAGATTTTCGATGCACGTAGTGAATTTCGGAATGCAGTCTATTATAACTCACATTAAATTCGCCCGAATACATAATAAACGAGACTACGTAAAATTTTAGCATACGCTGGTTTCAATAGAATGTTATCTAGTGAATGAATATTGATTTCCGTTTTGCTGGCTGCGTCATCGCGCGTTGTAGCACGCACGTGTCGAACACGAGTTTCTATGGATTATTTTAATCAGATCCTATGCTTTTTTTTTTCAAACGGCAGCACACGGTACGCACACATGGAAACCAGAGGTTACGCACTAATTACTATAATCTCCCGGATTTACACAGCTCGCTCTTTACGTATGCTCACAGTCGAACTGTATTTACCTTATAGGCATATAAGCGGGACGATTACACGGAATGCCGTGTTCTACGTCCCGCCTTCGTCCTTTTCTTCTCTTCGCCCTCCTCCTCCGCGGCTATCTCCGATGCGCATGGGGCTCTCCCGCGCATCTCTCCTTTCTCTGATTTATCGACGTATTTCTAATCAAGAGACCGCGCGCGATCGGTGGAAGCTGTATTAGTTAACCTTGTCAGATAGATAGGTAGGTACCTCCTGGCTGGTCGCTCATGCTAAGTAGCCGCTTCGTGGGTGGTGCTCCAGACTGCTATCTAGCACTTGCGGTGCGCGCGGTATATCGATCGATCAATGCACCTTTTCAGCTTCCTTTTTAAAAGGAATCTTTGATTAGTTATCGTACGCGGGAAAGCCGAGATTAACGAGAAAGTGAACAAATATCGTTCTTTTTTTTTTTTGTCAATATAGACGATTGAGAAAATTGCAAATTGCGAAAGCTACACAGAAATGAGTATCAAATCCACAATTCATTGTTTCATATATAAGCAAGAATATAAAATCTTCTAGGAAGAATTTCATTATCTTAAACAAACATAATTTACTTACATGAAGAAACAAAATTTCTTTATGTTAACAAATTATGTCTATTTAAGATTATAAAATCTTCCAAGAAGATTTTATATTCTTGCTTATATAATATATGAAACAATGAATTGTTCATTTGATACTAATTTTTTTTTTCAGTGTAAAGAGTGCAAACTAGATGTTCTAATTAGATGTTCTCTCTTTCTGTTTTTAGGATCCGAGAAGAACGGCTATTCTGACGGCGGAAGCTCTTTCTCGTATCATTTCGGTGAGTGATTTTATTTATCTCTTCTTGAGGATATCTTCGAAGCTTTTCCTGCATGCAACAAATATCGTTACGCATAATTCTCAATTTATTTGTCATTGGTGTGCTATTTCTTCCGCGATAATTCGCTGCGATAACCGCGCAGCCGTGCATTCGACGTAAGCAAAGTAATGTAATAACCGTCGTTTCTCGAATGTCGGAAGTGAAAATCATCGTCCCACTGGTTCGGGCGATTATGCGGAGGCCGACCAAGTTAACTCTACGCACCGTGCGTGTATCGGACGTATCTATCGGGCGAGGTCGGTGCTACGTGCGTAGCGAAGTGATTAGGGCTTAACGATTATTCGCGGTCCTGCGGTGAAGTTAACCGGTCGTAGAAGTAATAACGCCGGACAATCTGGTCCGGCAATCAATGAGTACGTGTTTATGTAAATTGAACGAGTCGAGACACGAACCACGCGAGCGACTTTTGCTATACGATTGCACCTTGGGCGCCGCATCAGGGTTAGATGATTCTTTTATTATCACACAGCTATCGAGGAAGAAAGAGGAACTGCAGAATCGTACGCGATCATCTTCAATTGCGAGGAGACACGACAGATCGTTCCGTGTCATTTTAAATTACATCTCCTTATTAGTTGCGTAAGCGCGTTGTTTTTTTATTTTTTTATTTTTTTTAGTTTCTATCAATCCCGTATAATGAGCCACGCGTGATAGCTTCGTAGACTTCGTAAAACGTTTAGTTTTTTTTTTTTTGTTTCAAGGAATGTAAAGAATGAAAAATTTGCAGTACGAGCTATGACGGATGGGCAATTAGGTCCTGTAAACGTTGACTACTTGTAGTAACGTACTGGCCGGCGGTGCAACTGAAAAACGCGCTTTTAATGCTAGCGAACGGCTGACAATCCGGTAGTTATAACTCTTCTTGATCGACGATTACTTGCAGTAAATTGCCGAGGTGAAGCGGCTCCCTCTCTCGCGGGAAGGTATCGTGTTTGCGCTACACAACAGGCAAATGTAAAGTAGAATAATTGTAGTCATTATTTTGTTAAACAAGGTTTTGCCAACGCCATTCTCGTGCCGATAAACGCGACGCTATAAAATTTTTAGTACGCACGAGCGCGACCGTTATTGGTACGTTTGCACACGGGTTTAAGACACTACCGGTCGTTAACGACAGAAAATTGCAGCACCCGTGGCATTTGTTTGTCGTATCTGCTGCCGAGTTTATATTTGCCGTGCTGCGCGTTCGTTTAGCCAGAACGCATTGTAGGATCACTCGTAGTAATAATAGGTATCGCCAGTTGTACATGGAAATTGCGGGTACTTTTCTCGTTACCCTTCAAATTCACATCGATACTTGCTGAAATCTCAGGACGGCAGATTGAAAGAAACATTGTAGTCGAGTTACGAAGCAGTAACGTTAATTTTAAATAGCCCATGCATTTTTGCACTTTGAATTTCAGAGAACTAGGATACTCCTAGTCGCTCAACATTTTATAACTGGAGTATATTCAATCTTTTAAAATATCGTCACGTTTACCTTCATTTTTCAACAACTATCTATTTATTAATATCATACATCGAGTACAAGAATGCAAGTGGATGCGCATCGAACACGAGCATATTCTTTTATAATTTGACTGCGATTCGCTCCAATTTCGCTTCCATCCTCTTTTAGCGTCGAGACCTCCTGAGGATCCAATTTAATCGGCCCAGCTTCTTTTTCGTTCCGCGAAAGACTGGAATCCAGTTCGCAAAGTCGATGCAGTCGCGTTCCGTCGCGCAGCTCGTCGTAACCGTACCGGACGGTATGGAATAGCACGGTCGCGTTCGTCGAATGGGAGCCGTGGAGGCCGATCAATTATGCCGGTCGATTCCAGGCCGCGAAATGTCAAGGCTCCATCTCGATGAGGAATTCTAACGCAGCCTCATCTTGGCGCGAGCGTCACTGCCTCGCACGAGCGTCACTGCCGATGACAACAGTGGAGATCGTTACCGTCGCGTCGTCGCGATGATCGATCTTTTCTCGTAAGCCACGAGGAGACCTGCCGGATGATTAGCGAGTCGCCTCGGGTGCACTTGCAGTAATATACCACTGATACGTTCTCATTTCTCTTAGGTCGTTGACAAATCGATAACGTGCGAGTTTGCTCGACTGTCGTTTCCGGTCGTCCCTCATAAAATTAAAAATGTACACTGAGAGAAATGTTTTGTAAAATCAACCAAAGTTTGGTTGATTGGTGATCAAATGAATTTTATAGTGATAGTTACTAAATATGTTTTGGCCAAACAATTTGTAGTCTTAACCAAATAATTAGGGTAAGGTTGCCGAAATCGCACCACTTTTGACATAAATGCTTAGAACTAAGAAATTATGAGGAATATTTTTAATTTTCTTACGTCATAATAAAAGTACAACATTTCT
>QKQZ01047648.1:0-23962 GCA_003595255.1 Solenopsis fugax
GGGGAGGGGGATGAAAGGAGGAGGAGGAGAAGGCGGCGGAGGGCGATCTTTATACACGTAGGGGCCCTCCTTCACGAGACAATTCGTAACAATCGAGGAGGCATCACCACCGCGATCCGCTTCGGGGATGGATCGCGCGGATCGGATCGATTCGAGCGCGGGCACCCTTCGCCTTCGTCTCGATCTCGCAGCTCTCGCTCCCCCTTTCCCTCTAACCTCCCCCCCCCTCTTTCGGTCCGGTCGACGCGCCGGGAAGGCGTGGAGGCACCGTTTATTTTCCTTTTCTCTTTTTTGGAGCCCCCGCGCCGTCGATATTCGACAATCGTCTTTCTCCTGCCGCGCGCGGGAAAGGCATCGCAAGGATTCCGGATAGAATTCCGAACGCGCTGCGCTGCCGTGCCGTGCGCTACCGACGCCGAGTGCCCTTTTACGCCCGGCTGCATCTCCCCGAAGCACCGTGAGCCGCTTGGGCGAAATAATATTGGCCCTTTGAAATTCGCGCGAGGAGTTTATAAAACTGGAGTCGATGCATCGACCAGAAAAAAATAAATAAAATGGCACGCGTACGCGAGCAGAGAATCGGGAGAACAAGAGATAGAAAAATTTTAATTTTTTTTTTATTACACCTCGTGACAAGAGCTGAAAAATGTATTCCTCTAGACAAAGTGGGATCTTCGAACCACTTTCAACGGAGAAACAGGGTTTCTGCTAACTTCAAGGATGAGACGAACGTTCGCGAGGAAAGTTATTACTCTATACACGAGTTATTATTTTATGCTCGGGACCCATAGCCTCTATGCTTACTTAATCTAATAAAGCAACTAATAACTAATAATAACTTAATACACTCCGGGCTGAAAGAAGGCCGTAATTACGTATACTCTTTAATTATGTGGATCCTGCGCTCGATCGAATCGACGTTATTTGATTATCGAGCTCGGGCGCGTACATAAAATAACGAAGGGGAGGAGCTGTTTGTTTTTCGGACATTGATGGGCCCCGAGCGGCGAATTTAGGGCCAGATCGGCGTCCGATCGGATGTACCGAGCTCGTGCAGACACGACCATGTGAGAAGAAGAATAATGTCAATATTTTTTGCAGCTACGTCGAAACGGACAGTATTTATTGTACGTTAATTACCAAATTTGAATCAAACACGATCATTAGCGAAATGTACTTGTTTGTTTCTGAATATATTTATGGAAAGAATGATAAAGTATGTAAAAAATTTAGCTGAATACGGATCTAAAAATAACTTTATTAGATCATCAAAATAATTATGAACCCTCAAATTGATTATTAAAATATGACAACTTTTTGCAGTGTTGCTCATCACGTTTGGACGCCATTCATAATTATTGATTTTAATGATCCAACAAAATTATTTTCTGATCTATATCCACTTACATTTTTTACAGGGTTGAGTAGTTACTAGTTAAACAGTTAAAACTTAAATAATAAAGTTAAAAAGTTATAACTTAACTTAGTTAATTTTAAATGATTTAATTTTTAACTTTATTTAATTATCTTTAAAACAATCTTTATTAATTTCTTCTCCAAGTTATAAAATCTATGTAAAGAAAAAAATTATATAAGAAAAAAATACAATCTCACGTAAAAACAATATTTTTTTTATTTCATGGAAACTTAATTTACAAAATATTGCATTTGTTTGATGATTTATATTATATTATAATTGTTTTGAATAATTTAATTTTAAAAACTAAATTGCAAATTTATAATTTAATATAAATAAAATGCTTTTCAAAATTAACTTTTAATTTAACTTAATTTAATCTTAACGTAACTTTTAACTAGTTAGTTTTGTTCATACTTTTAACGTAGCTAAATTAATTTTATAAGAGATTAAATTTAACTTAATTTAGTTAAAAAAATATATATTAATTTACCCAACCCTGATTTTTAGATACTTTAGCAAAATAAGATACTTTTCCGTGTTGATACATGCTATTGTAATTAATATCCTGTATACCTTAGATAAATAAGGTGTTCCAATTTCTCCATTACATGCGAAAAAGCAGGGGAAAGAATGCTCACCTTAGCAGACAGTTCTAAAATAAGCAAAGGTACGATCCGCGCGTGTATATTAGATTAAAATAATATGACGCACGCGGCGTCCTTTCTCTTTCTTAAGTACTTATCATAATAGGATGAATAGGGTAACGGTCGGTCGAGAAAATGAAGTGGACCGCGATGCTGCGCGTTCATATATGCAGCTGCGTTACCGCAATGCACGTGCCGCCGTGTGCTGCATGCCCCCGCGCTGCTCGCCCGTCGTTACGCGATAAATGGCACGTGGCCCGCTTTTAATCCCGCGAGCCAATAATAATCGCGAGAGCGCTATCGCGGTAATTAGCCGCGAGAAACTCGAGATGTAATCCTCGTGTAATATCGTCGCATACCGTTACCCGCGCAGATGCTGCGAGCAATTTGCATTATCGTATAAACGTGTTCTCCACGTGTTCCGTTGATAAATGATCTACACGTTTATCCGCTAGATAAACAGGAGGAAAAACATTGTAACATTCGAAGAAAGCTCTTCCGGACTACATGGAAAGCTTGCTGCGAGCTATGATTGATCGAAGATGATGAATAACAAAGAGGAACGGAATCTCTCTTCCTTTTTCTCTCTTTGCAAGTGTCTTACGCAAAACGAGGGGAAATGAATGTGCCATTCAAAATGTTATGAATTTAGAAAACACACAAGCTGAGAATTTATGAGGCAAATAATGAATCTCATAGGCGTAATTTGCTTTCCGTTGAGGCCGACTGATAACTGGTCGTTTATACGGCTGCGTATAGGGAAACGAGAGTCGGGCAATTAACGTCGAGCCGGTGTGCGATGCACGATTACATTTTTTGCTACAAAAGAGGTGTGAGCGTGACTGACAGGCGAGGGGGACGGACCGCGGGGTGTTCACCGGCACGACAACTCTCGCTCCTCTCGCTCCTCTCGCGGCTTTTTCGGGGCATTCGCTATTTCGCGATGAGGTGAGAAACGAGATCTCGTTAGGATCCAACCTGGTTAACGTTATGACAACCTCCTCCCGGTCGGCAATTACCGGATTACAATGTAAAGATGCTAAAGGTGGTAAAACGCTGACAGGGTCACCCCCGCTTATCGCGGGGTCCCCTTTGAGGGATCCCCTTAACGAGTTGCGAGGTGTGGGCGGACGTCGGTGCGTGAGACGCGTCGTTTCGCCTTATATCTTGACGGGATAATTTTCTCCCTCGCAGCTTATCCCTCCTCCCTTCGTTCCGCGTATAATTCGCGCGCGCCTTTACATCTCGCAGGGATAGCGGCTGGTAAGATTTCGTTTCGTAGGCCGAGAGGATATTTCGGCTTATTTATCACGTAAGTTTTCAGCAACACGCGTCGAGGATACCTCCTTCACGTTTTAGAAACCGCTCCCCGTGAACGATCATCGTGGCAACGCGATTATTATCGCGAACCACTTTGCGCGAGACACGTTTCACATAAAGGGCTAACGATTTACGAGTTTGAAATGTAAGCCCGAAGAAAGGTCGTCACAATCGTCAAAATCGAAAGATTCAAAAATATAATTTATTATATTTGGCATGTCAATATCCTAATGCAAAGTTTTCCAAATTTATATGAAACAATATTTCTTATAAAGGCAAATTAAATAATAATTCCGCGATCCATCTAGCTTCAAAGGATATGAAAAAGCGGGGAGAGGGAGCAAATTGATTTATATTAATTTATTTACACCATCTTACTCATCTTATATTTTAATTTTTTATGGAATATAATTTTATAAATCTATTTCTCAAATACATAATGAAGTAATAATGAAGAAATGAAGAATGTATTTATTTCTTATTTTTATTATGACAGCTTTGATGTTGACATTGACGTGAATTATTTTATGTACACAGAAAAGAATTAGTATCAAAAAAATCAATAATTAATTATTTCATATATAAGCAAGAATATAAAATATTCTTGAAAGAATTTATAATTTTAAACAGGAAATTTTGTTTCTTTATGTAAAGCAAATTATGTCTCTCTGTTTAAGATTATCAAATTCTTTCAAGAAGATTTTATATTTTTGTTTATATATAAAACAATGAATTGTTGATTTGATACTAATTTTTTTCTGTGTACGTACAAGAAGTTTCTAATTGTAATTTATTTCGAAAAATTTGACTTTTTAATTCCTATCATCACAGAAAAATTTTTCACGATCCAACAGTGGGTCGCGACCCATATTTTGAGAATCCTTGTTCTAACGTATCAACTTTTAATTCTAATTTTGTCACGTTTTAACGGTACACGGCAGTGCAGTCTTCATTTCATATTGTTCCGCAAAAAAAAAATGTACGTTCTCACATGAGCAGGGCGGAGACGTTTCGCAAGCACGTCTCGTAAAAGCTTCGCACAGCGTTGCACGTACGCAAGGCGCACGTTACGCGTGTCATTTACGCGTAAGCTGCATCCCGACCGCTCTTTTATTTCCGCCGAGGTGTTCTGGCTATCGGTCAAGGTAAAGTGTTATTTGATTTGTGGCCGGAGTAGAGAGGAAGAGCCGGGTGCGTCTGTAATAAGTGAACCGCCTCTTCCTCAATATATCCTGCCTTGATGGCTCAAGTGCGTGTGCGTGTGACCGCGTAAGAAAGCCGCGGCTTTCGCAACTCGAAACCGCGAAACGGGCGTTAACTGCAACCCATGAGTAGGTTGTAAAGAATATTCGCCCTCACGCAGACCACAATGAGCTTTCGTTCAACGGGAGCAAGCTAATCGTTTACTTATCTCCGGAACGAATCTCTCAATTGCTTAAATCGCACGTGAACAGTACCAAGGAGAACGAATTTGTGTTAGGGAGACGTAAAGAAGACCCCAAAATCTCTTGCAATTCAAAGACATTCAAATACAAATTGCACAAAATATAATACATAAAGTATCCATCGTTAGCAAAATATATTTCACATCTATTAAAGCATATTTTTATATCTTTACATCACAATTACAGAGAAAGAACGATTGTACCATCTAAAAATGAGCAGATACAGATCTGAAAATAATTTTATTGCATTATGAAAATAATTATGTAGAACGTTCAAGCATAATGAGCAATGCCATAAAAAGTTTGTCATTTTACCAACTAATTTGAATGTTCCTAATTATTTTCAGACCTGTATCTAGCTACATTTTCAGATATTTTAAACAAATTGTATTTTCTGTTTACTTAATATTGATGTTTTCTTAATATTGATAATTATCTTAATATTGATTTTCTTTTACCGGCAAAAGCTTCATTGATGTAATAAGATAAATGTATATAAAACGCTCGAAAAAATATCAAAGAACTTTTCGTTGCCAGAATATACTTCTAATTGCAAAAAGATACTCTTTCGTCATTGCGAGGACAGGTTTCTTCCTCGGGCTACCTGCTAAAGAGACGAAGTTGTTTTTAATGCGACCATAAAGAGAGGGACTCATGCGCGCACGAGTCAAGCAAAGAGTACGAATACAGAGACAGACGAAGCCGTACGAAGCCATAACGCGCGAGGCCGTAGCGCGATAAAAGTCTTTAGGCACCTGTCGTTCGTGCTCAAGATCAACCAGAAAGAGTCGGCACAGATGCTGCCGCTCGTTCTTCTCGCCGAGACAACGAACTGACACCCGTCCGAAGATATATTTCCACTATTAACGCTAACGGGCTTCCTCACCGTTATCTCCTAGCCGTAAATACGTAATTAATCGTATCTACTTTGGCGAATGACGCGAGTACACGGTCAAGTAGCACTTGCAAGAGATTCTTATTGAGATATGTGGACCGAAATAATTTTGAAGACAATAAGTATTCTTTTATCGTTCAGTAAAAATAACAATTAATTTCATTTAGAACATCATTTATAGTTAGAACCGGGTGCACAAATATTTCTAACTTTTTCACTCGCAAAATGAATTTTTATTTAAGAGAAAATTGAATAATTTTTTATTTTTATCGGCTACTGGAAAGGTTATTTCTTGGATAAAGATTTAACTTAGAATCGTTGAGAGGAAAATATGAAAATCCCAAAACATGTGTTGATGTCTCCGAAGTCGAGTTTTTAGACAGCGTTATGCATTTACATTAAGATAATGATAACATAACAATTCTTTATTTTATATTTATAGAATTGTTTTCTACTTTCACATTGAAAGAACGTCCTAAAATATTTATAAATTCAAACTATAGATTTTCTGAATCAGTGTAGTTCTCAATTGATTTTAACAAATCTTTTTTTCGTGTATTTTAATGTAAAAATAATCTTATTAAGTATTATTTAAAACTATGAAAATTTTATTGCTAAATTTTAAAATAATATTTAATAAGATTTTTAATGTTAATCTTTCATAATTAAAATATTAAAATCTAAACTAAAGCTAGATGCAGATCTGAAAACAATTTTATTATTATACCATCAAAATAACTCTGAAGAACGTTCAAGCATGTTAAGCAATGTTACAAAAAGTTTTGACATTTTGGCAACTTGTTTGAATGTCCTACATAATTATTTTGATAATCTAACAAAATTATTTTCAGATAAATTTTTAGATGCTTTACCAAAACCGTTCTTTTCGGCGGTAATTCGACAATCTATGGAACGCTGATTTCTTCCGAAGAAATAAAGTGACTATCGCGTGTTTTTCGGCACCGACGAGCGCGCTCCGAAGCGTACGAGCTTGTAATTTCACGGCGTTACACGCGGCCGAACTTCGGCCGCCGTAATCCCGCTCCGCTTCTCTACGCACTTCACTTAATAAGCGCCAGTAACCTTCGATCGTCGTCGAACCGAGATCGTGTATCGATAGGGCCCGAAACAAGCCCGCCCGGACCACCCGGGCTATTCGGAGTGACACGCCCGAATGTGAGGTATGACACGATCCCGCGGTGTCCTATGTCCCATCGGGAATGTTCGACACCTGTAAGCGGTTGTCTGTACATACAAAAATCGGTGGCATTACCGATTATCGTCATCGTCTTGATCGTCAAGTACGATATGATGCAACATGACGCGTCGCTATCTTGAATCGGATCTACATGTTGTTGATACAGTAAACTGTTTTCTTGTCGTTAACCCATCACACCAATTATCAATGGCAATGTAGTTACTATGAATTAGCTAAATTATACAAGTTCAATTTTACATCGTACGTTAAAGAAAAACAATTGCATTGAAAAATTAAAAAAAAAATTATATAAATAGATTTAACCTTGTACATACACCCTAATGCTACTCTGGATGAATCTTTACGTAAATGCTAATTCAAGTTTAGTACGCAGTTTTTATATTATTAAAATTTTAACAGTTTTAAATAATATTTGATAAGATTTCTTGTATATATATTAAAACATTATGGAAAAAAGATTTATTGAAACAACTAAGAATTTCATTGATTCAGAAAAGCTGTAATATATAGATAGTTTTCTACGTTGAAGTAGTAAAGTTTTAGACTGAATAAAATTAGCAATTGTAACTAATCGTATTTGCTAAGATAGAATATTAAGTTTGTTAATACAGCCGAACAAATTTCTGAAAATCAATCGAATATATGGATTTAACAAAATAGTAGTAAATACTAAGATGGCGCTTTTGCTACTACAATCAAGAAATTTTTACCTTAGAATTTTTTTTATAAAGAATTTATTGAATGATAAAACTGATAATTTCTTTGACAGTCATAATTTCTTTGTTGAACGTTCAAATCTCTTTAGTTATAGATGTTAAACTCGCGTAGCAAATTATAGCTTTTCTGAATTAACTATTTCTTTTTATAGTACAGTGTTAATTCAGTTTTAATATCTCGCAATCTATAAAGTAGAAAAAAATTGAAAAAATGGTTAAAAGTGTAAAAAAATTCTTAATTATGTGGGCGAATTGTCAGCAAAGCAAATATATATTCAGAGTAGTATTAATGTCAGGAAAATACGAATAGTTTCTAGAATTAATTAAATATCTTATTAGAACATGCGTTAACAACACTTTTTAATCTTATGAATACTATATTAATATTCAGTAAGCACGTAACGTTTTTTAATTTCAAGAAACACAAGAATCGAGGAAGTTCTTTATAGGATGCGAACGCAATCATACATCTTTAACAATCGGTTTGATCTCACAATAAGCATGCGTTTCGAAGACAATCGACGCGTAATCTGTAAGGTATTATCTACTAATCGTATTTCACCGAAACCTTTCTTTTCGCGACCAGCCAGACGTCAGCATTTGTTAATGACGGACAACCGGCGAAAGGGAGACCCCGCCGCGCACCGTCTTCGAATTTTCCAAACGCGTATTTCGTCCATTCATTAACTATGCGTTTCGGGAAGATCGGGAGAACTTTGCTAGATATCCGAAGTGAAGAAAGTGCTATCCTAGTAAATTTCCCCTTCCGAGTTTCGGAGTTAGTGCGAGGGAATATCGTAATCTGATCGTATCCTTCGATACTGGCGAAAACCCAGGCGAGAGAGGAGAGCAACGCGGGGGATAGGAGTGAGAGAAAACGAAAAGATCGAAGGACGGTGTCGAGACGACACGATCTTCGACGGAAGGGTCCCGGGGTCCTCTCTTCGCACCTATTTCAACGCGTGGACTTTATCGCGGATCGGATCAGCCGGTATTTGTCTCCCAAACGAGAAATTCTGCTGCCTCACGAGCCTCGCTGTTTTCGTCCTCCCGGGTACACCCGACGCGATCCAGATCTCGAGCTATTTGTCGCCTCGGGAAACACAAGACGGCAAAACGATCAGGAGTTATCGCGTTGCTTTCCGGAAAGCCTTCCTCGGTCCTGGGAAAGCTGCGAACGTTGCGAGGTTTGATATTTGATATCCGGATTATTTGTACAGTTTCTTCTTTAGTTCTAATAATCTTTACCTGATTATGCCACGACTGATGTTAGAACTGTGACAAATTGTGAGCAAAGCGACTTGTTTAAATTATTTAATTCAATTTGTCAAGTTTCTCTCTTGCTATCTTTTTACTCAGTCCAAATTTCTATATGATTGATTTTCCATGTCATGTTCTGCAGCGTTCACTTTTTACGTGAAGAATAATTGATCGAGAAGAGGTATTGACTTCGAAATTAATAAATGCAAGTGTGCGTGGATGCTTTCAAGTAACGCCGACGAAAATTCAAACGGGTTCTCACGAGGACCGCGCGATAAAACGTCCGGTCGGGCTATCGAAAACCGTTGCCGCCCACATCCGGAGGCATCGAGCGGAGGCGGTGGTGGCGGCGGCGGCGCCATCGCCTCCGGATCGCCTCGTGAGTTGTGAGGCGTTTGTTGGTTTATGAAATCGTTAATTCGCGCGTTTATCCCGCGCGCGGATCTCGGGGCCCCCGTCGTAAATTGGGCCGCTCTCATAAATCTCACGGACCCGTCCGTCCGTCCGTCCAATTTCAGATAATGCAGCACGAGAACGGCGGTGCCGTTCACCGTGCTGAAGGTGAGGGCAACGCCGTAACGTTTCTCGCGAGACGTGAAGCAGGACGTTGACGTCTTTCCGCCCTCACGAGAGAGACTCGACGCGATTTCGGAGACTGAAGTGTTTAATTCATTTTCATGAATGCACTGAAAGAGCAATTTTACTGTAGTATAATAGTATGTAAAGATTGAGCTACATGCAGATCAGAAAATAATTTAATGTCGAACTATCAAAATAATTATGTAATTATGTTCTAGTATTACATTTGAGTATCTGTGTAAAATTTGAGCACGATTCACTTCTTGGTTTAAAAGTTATGTAATTTTTTGTTTACTCTTAATTCTTACGTAAAATCGCGTTTTGCAGTACTTTTATTTGCAAAGAGGGGAAAGTAGCATTACTAATTAAATCAAAATTTTTACATATACTAATAAAATTCTAATAAATATTCGTGCAAAAATTCATTTAGATCCAATTACTCGTTTAAAAGTTATTTGTTTAAAACTGCAGCAAAACATAGTAATTTTCGCAAAAACCATTATAAATCAATTTTTCCATTGTTCTTTGCAGCTAGTTTCAGGGCCAAAATTCGGGCATTCGCGACCAACATTTTTTGCTGTTGGTTAGAAAAAAGAAGAATAAACCCACACAGAGAAGCCTTTTTAAATTTCGATAACTTTTAGTTCGTATTTTAAAGCTAAAACATCCTTAAACGTTCAATATAAATTTTTTAATGGTTCAACATAATTATTTTCAGATCTGTATTTCAATAAACTTGTTTTTTCTGTGTACGCAATTTAAACAAATCCAAATGTTCTTGAAGCTGAACATTCTCTGTGAACACTGAGAAAAAATTGTTAACTTGACTAAATTTTTCAGCTTGATTAAATTTCTTCAGTTCAAGTATTTTATGTATTTAACTTGAAGAAATATAATTAAGATAAAAAATTTAGTCAAGTTAACAACTCTTTTTCTCCATGTAATAGCATCATGCTATTAATATAATATCACTGGAAATATAAAACAGTCAGCTGCGAAATTCTTCATCCACACCTCGAATCAGCGTCATACAAAAGGGGGCATCGGAATAAAGCGCATCCCCTTTCTGTTCATCTCGGCTCCGACTGTCGTCGCGAGATGATTTCCGGCGTCATGATTCGGCACGATTTCTTCAAAGCACGGGTGTGTGTATCGCGGTCCCCGAACCCCATCGTCGTCCGAGGGTAGTGAGAATTAAGCTAAAGGCCACAACATATGTACATAGATACATATATGTATATATATATATATATAAAAGAGGGGGTGAGAGAGGACGAGGCGCTCGCGCGCGATCGCTGCACGGGTTGGCCCTGTCGAGGGAGGACGACAGGGCCATATGGAGAGCATACGGCGAGCAGCAGCAGGCTCTCTCCGCACCCGCTTCCCTCTTTCGAGGGTTTAATCTACCCGCGCCCGCCAAACTACCGTCCAAAGAAATCAGGTAAGCTCCAAACTTTAGCGCGTCTCCGTTTCCGCTATTAGGCATTTTTACATATGTGCGGACGCGGACGCGCGCGCACGTGACGTATGGATCCGTTCTCGGGAGATTATCTCGACGCGCTTGTGGAACGAAGGATGTTACGTTATTTATTCTCCCCGTGTCGACGCGTTCCCCAACCCTCTCGATCGTTACCGCGTAAAACAATCTGACGGAATTTTTATTAACGACAGCGCACCAATCTATTCCAAGCCAAACTTTATTTTAATGCGTTCTTCGATGCTACGACTTATACAGCACAGCATTGCTGCAACATTGCGGCAATGATAAAATGTCCGCTTCAGAAATATTGATACGTAATGCTGCAGCAACATATATACTACTATATTAACGTTGCTGCAATTTTGCTGAAACATTGTAGCAATATTTTGTAATGTTTTGTTATGCTGTGCTGTATGGGGAATGTTAGGTCTACCGTTCTGCTTGTGTTAATACCTTAACGTAGGAGTAATTCCTGATTGTTTAAAATAAATCTATAAACACAGTACTATAAACTAGTACAGTGCAATTGCGATGGACGAAAGGGTCAGAGGGTGACGGTGTGGTTCGGCGTAAAGGCAGATCAGGAGAATCGGAAGTATTTAGAGGGAGAAAGCAATCGAGAGGGGCAATCGATATCCGCGAATGCGTCTCGAGACTGTAACGAGGGACACGACTGGTAATCGTTTGGTATCGCGCGTCGCCGCCGACACTCGATTCGTCGATTCCCCGAAGAGAAGAGGCTCGTTCTAGTAGACGATCTTGGGGCCCTCCTGTCTCCCGCTTGCCAACTGTCCCAGGTGTACGTGTTCCCTGGGCCCAGGACGAAGGTGAGGAGGCCCGGGAGGACTCGAGGCGTGTGGCTGGCGCGTGCTGCTAGTCCTCGATTCCGATTCCCCGCCCTTAAGTTGCTTCCGATCGTTCCCTTGACTGCCGTCGCCACCACCACCATCACCGCCACCGCCGCCACGGTTCGCACCACCGCCGCCGGCACCGTCACGCTTAACGAACACGCGAGGTGAGCAGCACCTTCGTGCTTAAAGACACAAAACTCTCGTTATGCCGGTCTGTCTCTCTCGCATTCGCTTCTGCTTGATCGCCATGGTATCGTGCGTCCTTCGAAGCGAGATACAACATATTCCTGAATTAACGGTTCTACATTTTGAATATTTAGTACTTTGATTCTGAAAAGCGTGCCTTTTTATTTCTAAAATGCTTGATAGACTTCAAATTCAAGTGGAACATACCTAAATTTTACTTGTATGATTTTTATATACCTTTTGAAAAAAGGTATATAAAAATTACACAAATAAAATTTATAAAAAGCACTAAGATCCAGCTTGACCGTACAAGGCGTTCTTATTTCAATTTGTATTACATTAACGATCGAATATCTCCAATTTCAAGTGGAACATACTGTAATAACGGCAACTTTTAGCTTGATCTCTTGTAAAAACCAGAAATTTAATTTAGTATTTCTTAGCTAAATGTAATCAACATTAACTTGTTATATTTAATAATTGATTAGGACTGTATATGTCACTTCTCAAAGCATTATCCAAAATATAACAAGTTCATAGATTGTTCTATTATCACATTTGAATATATATATATATATATATGTGTGTGTGTGTGTGTGTGTGTGTGTGTGTGTGTGTGTGTGTGTGTGTGTAAAATTTGATCACAATTCTCTTAGTGGTTTTAAAGTTATTTAATTTTTTGTTTACTCTTGATTCTTATATAAAACTGCATTTTAAAGTACTTATTTGCCAAATTCGAATCACAATTAAAGATTTTTGCAGTTGATTAGAAAAAGGAAGAATAAATCTAAGAAGCCTACACACATTTTTTAATAATAACTTTTAGCTGATATATATTACATAGCCAAAACATCCTTAAGAAACAGAAATGAACAAAAATTTTGCAACAGAATGGAAGACAAAATTTATTTGATAATTAGAAATAGAATAATTCTGTTCCTTACTGTACTATTAACTGAATGTAAGATAGAGTGTATTGTATTACATATTATTTTATAACACGTCTTTTGAAATTTTTTATTCGAACATACATTTTATAGATTTAATAATCATTTTAAAGTAATACGAAATTGAAATGTAAGAAAGTATAATTATTATATTTTTTATTGAAGTTTTACTGAAGTAAAATACCGTGAAACATTTAAATTACACATTATATGATTTTTTCAGCCAGCGCAACTTCGTGTATCATTATCCTCGTAGAGAAGACAGATAAAAACATTACAAGCACTGCTGTAATTAAAGCAACATTATTTTGTTTTTTCAAGCCGCGCATACATTTCGCGTCTTCGTGTCTTAGCCTTCTAATTTTTGAAATGCTAAATACGCTTAATATGCTTTCGGCAAGGAGCGATATTAGACCGCCGCGTCCTTGCGCGTCTCGCTAAACGGCACGGCGATTGCTTTCCAATTATGGAAATGCAACGAATGCATGTGTATACATACCTAGGGGGCCCGGCTCCTCTTTGCGATTCGTGCAGGAGACGTCGGCGATTTTCGTGCAGACGCATCCGATCCCGGCGCATAGCGCTAGTAGATTATTGATTATCGATTTTCGCGGCGTGCGTGCCGACCCCGGGCGATAATTTGATTCGAACAATCGTCTCTCGGCCGTTGTTAGGAGTCAGTCACGGTACTACGGCGTCGAGATAATTACGAGACGGAATCATGTTTGTCTCACACGTGTTGCACATCACAACGCTTGTAGACGGCCGTCAGCTCCGGAAAGTGTTAAGGCCGAAAATCGCTAATTTGCATTAATCGTGGCAACAAGCGCGTCAAGAAACATGTTTACATGGTCAATCTACATTGTGCCCTTTAATCTGCATTGTACTCTCATCCCACAGAAAGAACCGTGATTTTTGTACTTTTTTATCGTATGCTATTCCGCTCTGATCCCATAGCACAGCATAGAAAAAGCATCGTAAAATATTGCTGCAATATTTCAGCAACGTTGCAGCAATGTCTGCTTCAGAAATATTGATACAATGTACAAGTAATGTTGCAGCAACATGCATAACATTGTATTAACGTTGCTGCAACAATTTAAGTATCAACTTATTTCTGAAGCAGACATTTTATCGTTGCTGCAATATTGTTGAAACATTGTAGCGATATTTTGCAATGCTTTTGCTAGTCTGTACGGGATCCGATCCCTTCCTAAAAGCGGAGATCCATATTGAAATCTGATTCTACACTATTCTTCAGTTCTCGTGGATTAGAATGAATGGGAAAAGTATCTTTTTAGTCAGGTTCGTCAATAAAATATACATTTATAAACACACTGGGTTTTCTAATCAAAGACGAAGAGGAAAAATTAAACAACCGATTAAATTCACTTTCCTTTCCACGGATTCCCGTAAAAGAAAAATGAAGTTTCTCGAGCCGCCTCATCTTCTTGTTCGTTTTAGGTCTGCTCGCACAAGTGTGTCTTCGTATCTTCGCCGACGACCTTCGAGGCGATTGGTAGATTCACACATAGAGAACCGTATATCGTGGAATATATTTATCCTTCCCTTCGTTTTCTCACCGGGCGACAACGGCGGGCCGAATCTCTTCGGGAATCAAGTTTCTCGTACTAATTTTGTAACATTCTCGCGCGCTCGAGAGAGCGAAAGTCGCATGGCACGCGAGGCATATATACAATAGCCGGGTCATTGTGGCAGAAGAGCGGTCCTTTTGATAGTTCTAAGCTGCGTTAGCATTTCTATGGCGACCGGAATATGCGCCGGTCGGTTCGTCGAAGAAATCGGTGCCGCGCCTGCGGCTGTCATTGTGCGTCGCGGTCGACCGACAGGTTAAAACGTTTAGCCATTTATCCCGTCATTGACGCTAATCAGGAGCGTTATTGGCATTGTATCGGGCGAGAGGAACATTTAGCGGGACACTTTTCGCGTAATTCGAGCAGAGACGTGTAAATCGCTCCACGCGAATTTGCTCATTCCCTACAAAGGATCGTCTCTCCACGCAGATGAGTTTGTCGCTGTGTATCGGTAACTTCTCTCGATAGACGTACCGATGAATGACCGATCATCATTGAATCACCACTGTATCCTCCTTTATTCCTCTATTTCGCGTGATCGCGTGTAAAATTATCTTTTCAAGTCTGAGGACATCATGATATTTCGGACAATTTGCTTTTCAGAGTAACATTCGGGAAAATTAATCGTCTCCCACACTGAGAGAAATCGTTTAGTAGTATAGTGATCAAATGAATTTTATAGTTACTGGTACCAAAAACTTTGTTACATTTAACAAAAAAACCAAAAACTTTTTGTAATTTGTTGTATGAAAATAATTATTTGGTTAAGACTACAAATTGTTTGGTCAAAACAACTATATATTTAGTAACTATCACTATAAAATTTATTTGATCACTAATCAACCAAACTTTGGTTGATTTTACAAAACATTTTTCTCAGTGCAGACGCGTGTACTTTTTATTATATCCTGCTAAGCAATTTTTCTCACGTGGAAGAATTAACTTCGGTCAGTCTACTTTCCTCCTGAGAATTAAGGATGTTTTAATTATTCGCGCAAAAATTACTGCGTTTGACTCTAATTTCTTGATATTTTATTGATTTCTTTAATATTTAATTTACGTTTATTTGTCTGGAAAACGTTTTTCTTTTAATGGAAAATGAAAATCTTAATTTATACACGCACGCACGCATACGTTCCGATCTGGCGTCGGAGGAAGGATTCCGACTCGTGGGAAAAATATCCCGCCCACAACTTGATCGCGCCCCGATTCGGTCGAAACTTTCCCAAAGCTTGGAAATCAGGGCGTTTCGTCCGATATGGCAACGTTAATTTCAAAAACTGGCCATTTATATTTATTTTTATGGTTTTCGGTAACCGAGGTTAATCTCTGCGGTAGGGATTCTAGGATCGCGCGCGGTATCGACCCTCGGGTGTTAATGTAGCCAAGGGCTTGAAAAACCCTTCCGACAACGCGATCGCCCGCTTTCGAGTGGCTCAATCGAAAGAGAGAGAGATGGACGATCCGGGTCGAAGTTTCTTCTCCAGCCGACTTTCCCGTTGCGCAATCGAATCTAATTTGCGGTAATCGAACGGATCTCTTCGTAGAGATCCGATCAGACCTATGGCGGCCTTGTGGAAAAGCCTTGGAAAACTTTCAAGCTCGATAAATTGCTGTTACAAACTACACGCGATTTTCACGCAAAAGGCTGCTGCAAATTTTAAATTCAGATCTGTCTTTCCTTTCTTCTAAAAGAGGTAGTTATCTCCGAGTCTTTTATATCCTACGTCATATTAAATATCGCGGTCGACGGAGTAATTGCACCCGACGATAAAATCGTAAACCGTGCGTTGCATCGTCCGCGAAACCTCGATGCAAAGTTGATCCGAGGATGAACTATAATATATCTTTGTGTGCGGGACCACACAAGTCGGCTAGCGCACATTAAACTTGGCATACAGGTTCCGCGGAACAATCAACGGTAACTATATATTCAATTTTTATATTTGAATATTAAGCAGTGGCGCATCCTGTTGTCGACGACCTGTCTCGCTCCGTCCGGACCACGCGTTCTCACAATCGGAGCCGCGCTCACGCACAAAATGGATAACGCTTTTCGCTTCGCCTTCTTCTTTTTTTCTTTTCGCTTATTACGATGCGCAGGAATCGCTGAAGGCATGGACCGTATGGTACTCTCGGCGCACCTCATTACCGTGCTATTACATATCTATTACGTCGAGTACGTCCGTCTATTACGCCCAAAATTTATTCCGAACATCTAAGCACTTCAAAAACTAAATCTATCCAAGCGTATTAAAGCGCATGAAACTACCAAGAAAAGAAATATTTATGATAAGATTTAATTGACGGAGAATTTAAATCTAAGTGTTTTTATATTTAAAGATTTAAGGCATTGAGAAAAAAGTCAAGATATTAAAAAATAAATGTTACTTATGGTGTTTTTTCTTCGATATTTATTATAGCTATAACAAAATTTTATTGTAACGACGGAATATACATTTTAGTAAAATATATGTCATATATCATTTTTCTTATTAATTGATTTGTTTGCTGGAAATAAAATTTTATTTCACCATATTTAAATAAATTTATTTCAGTGAAATAAATTTACCCTTGAAAAAAGGAAGTGATAAAGTGTTTCAATAAACTGATTACCATATCAGTAACTGAAATCCCAGGAATACATATATTCTATTAATCAATTTTTAAGTATATTTTTTTCAATGTAAGAAAAAATTTAGTGCTTTTAGCAAAAGCTATTTAGTTGAGATTTTTTAATAACAATCAAATACTTTGTTTTATATAACAAAAATTTAGTTGCTTCTGCAAGATACGTGTAAAAATATATTTTATGTTCATATTAACTAAACAGTTCGATAAAAAAATATCGAGCAATAGTTTTTAGTTAGTATAAACAAATATTTTTTTACTTACATATATTTCGTAAAAGCAACTAAATTTTTGTTACATAAAACAAAATATTTGGTTATTACTAAAGTATCCTCAACTAAATAGCTTTTGCTGAAGGCACTGAATTTTTTTTCCTATTGTTTAAACATTGTATTTCATTATGAATTTAAAATTCTAATAAATTTCGGATCTCATTACTTCGTTACGTTTTAATAATACATAATTGTAACAAATATTAAAGAGATCTTGCAATATTTTTAAATTCATTACATTCAGATCTATAATGCACTCAATACTTTTACACTTCAATGTTTTAATGTTGTGTTGTTTATTCTGATTATCAGCTATGCTTGGAAAATTCTGACGCATTCGTGTTCGACTACAGCGGAAAATTCGTCGGGAAAGACCGAGAGATTATCTCCACCGTCGTAATTACCAACGACGTATAGCAGTCAGGTAACCCGTTCATTTTTAAACTATGATAAACTAGCGCTCGCCTACGGGGCCACAGGAATTTGCCTCTATGATTTATGCTAATGCGACGGACCTACCCCAAAGCAGCCTCCACTAAACGCTCTATTAGGCTTAAGTTAATTATGACTACCTTCCTGCGGCGGGTCGGCCCGACGACGATCGTTACCATATTACAATACATATATTACACCCGATTAACGACGCGCGCGTTTCATGAATGTTAAAAAATGTAAGGGTAGTCTATGGTGATTGCAAGTGACCCTGCTTCCTCCCCGGCTTCTATATCATTCGTAGAGAGGTATGGAGGAACGACCATTTTCCTTTATTGCACCCTTTGTTTCCCCCATTGTCTTTCGTTCGTCGTCGGCGCGCGTGAGTTTCCTTTAATCATGCGTATCTAATATACATGTGATCATTAGCGATGATGACTCTTATCATCCACGATTACGTGTTATTTATACGCATATGTGGAATGTGAATAATCCTAACAGTAATTGCTTACAAATCGTTTTATAATGAATCATTTCTTCGTCATCAATATCAATAAATTCATACATACAAAGGCCTTCTTTCCCTTTCTGTAAAAGTCTGTAAAAATTGTAGGCAGTTGACTTGCATAGTTATTATGACTTTTCCACTATAATTACTTAAAATAAAAAAGAACCGTATTAAATTTGTTCTAATCCGATTCCTATCAAGCTGACAAATTTTTAAAATCGTGGAAATTGTATGAGGGTCCACAATGCTGTCTACAGCTGTATTATATGTATTATATCGCGATGAAAAAGAGAGAGTGAGAGAGCGGCATTATTAGAAACGAGGGGCCGCGACGTCTCTAAACGTCCCCGTATTTGGGCGGCCGAAAAAGCGGCGACGGCGGCGGTGGCGACCACCGAGAGGAGGGTCACCGGACAGCGGATCTACGTTCTCTCTTCCGGATACGACGGACGATTATCGACAATAACTTCATTTTACCCCGGGAACGATTTCCCGGTGATTTTTGGTGCGTCTGATCGCGCCGCGGCCGAGGCGCGCCGCCTAGTTATTTGCGCGCGCCCCGATATGCCATTTCGTCCGACGTAATCGCTAATTGACCCCCAGATTTCAGGGAAGGGCACAAAGTCGCAAACGAGAAGCGGACCCACCCCCGTGGCGGTCGCGTCGTTACGCTTCTAACGTCGCGGTTGACCACCGAAAGCGTAAGCTAGCCGCTAGCTGTCGTCAGCTATGGAATACCGATCGCTCGGGGAATCGGCTTTATGACTTCGACGAACGCGTGTCTATCGGAGATCGTAAAGTCTCTCTATTTCTTTGCGGGCTTTGACGCGTTACGAAGCGGGAGAAAAATAAACATGGGGAAATCTTATTGATATTTTGATACCTAATTTTTAATTATTTAATTGTTTGTGAAAATATAAATGGAACCACTTAAATTACTAATTTTCAATTATTCGGTAATCGAATAAGAATAAGAATTCTTCATTCGCAAGTATAGCAGCTCGAGCAGGCTCGAAATGTCGACGCTCTAAAATAACGAGCACGCTCTGAAGCTGAATGAAATTATATGGAGACGTCAATGAGCGGCCGATTCAACAGGCGGTCGTGCAGCGCGTATTACGATCCTTAGGAACGTCGATTGGATCGATTGGCGTTGCGAGACGAAGAAATCACCGTGGGCCGATAGCTCGTCTCGTTTCGAGCCTTCGTTACGGCGACGGGGGCCTCGTTTGTGAAATGTTTCACGCGCTCGGCAGAACGGAGGAGCGCACGTCATGCCTAGAATCACCGGAGAATAACAACACAATGAAACGAAACGGCGGCCGGCACTCTCCCGTAAGGACAAAATGAGGAATCCGAAAAGCGGAACCGTATAATGCGGTAATTGTATTCCTAGAATCAGAGTGGGCACGCACTCTCCTAACAAGCCTCTACGAGGCTCGTTCTGTCTGGCCGGCTGTAGACACGAGAGCAGGGCCGAGGAACACCCTCGGCCACGCACCAACAGACGCAGTAGCTCGTCCATTAATTAAGAAAAAAGATGTACTAGAGAGACGAGGAATGCTGGCGACAAATTATTTATACTGTGCCATCTTTTTAAAAGCCTTCCGTAATGCACACAGACTAATACTTTTTAATAATAATCATGTTTTGAAGATCCTATGATATATACTTTTTAAAACTACTGCTACCACTTTTGATGATCCTTTTAACATTTTATAGATAGATACAAAAATGAATTAATACAAGAGGTTTAATTTCTGAGAAAAATCTGCGGAATGCAATACGTATCCTTAAGTGTTATTTATCTTTTTAACATTCCCTCCCGTGCTCTAGAAATTTTAAGGAATACCTAAAAAATCGGAAGTTTGTGGGCGAATGAGCGAGTTGCAAGTTACGAAGGACGGGAATCCGTTCTCGGAAGGTAGCAATAATGATTTTGGGTTAATTGCTCGCTTCTCGATCTAATGGAGAACATATCTATCAGCAACGTTGGATTCAATGAATTATTGATGAAACGACGTGATCGTAGCGAAAGGAAGGAAAAGGTCAGTCGACAACGGCGGACGATAGCCGTCGAGGATGAGGGTGGAATAAATGGCGTCCCTCCGAATAGAATCCTATCCCAGCCCTCCCGAAATATTTCGTCCAGTCCGCGAAAGCTCACGTCTCTATTTGTAAATGCATATTCATCGGACTGGCCCCGGTAAAACTGCAGGCTAGACGCAACGAAGCCAGGCGAGGGATGGGAAATCTTCGTGGAGGGCCGGCGAGAGGGACCGCCGTCATACGGCGCTCTCATAAATTACCGCTAGTTGCCGGGTAACATGTTATTTGCCACCGAGCTCCACAAATGAGTTCACTTTGTATTTAATTACTCGACTCACGCCCAGGGCGTATCCCGATGGCGGATCCACCCCGCACCGTGGCCGACCGCCTCGCGCGCAGTTTCTCTTCCTCCTCGCTTCTTTCTTCTTCGCCGCGCCTGCAACGATTGCTCGTGCAATCCTCATCTCAGGTCCGGCGCTACCTAATTCTACGCTTATTATCGAAGTGGCATGTTTTCTTCTCTCAAAGCGCTTTACTTATGAAGCGAATTATTTTCGCCTTCTCACGCTTTTTGTGCCTTCAACGATAATCGCATATCATCTTTATGGATAAAATGCGTTGGATTTACTTAGATATTTTGTTTATATATTTTGTATATATATATATTTTTTTTTTCCACATTAATACTAAAGATTATTGCGTATCTTTGAACACAATTATTTCACAATTAGTAAAGCATTTTCAAGCATTAGTGGCACTAGTTTTGCATTCAATTTACGTTTGTATAAATCGTGAAAATCGAATTATGAGCCGTGTAATTTCGGGTCTTCAGAAAAGCCGTCTCTTGATAAATGCGTTATCTCGTCCGTTCCGATTACGTCGGCGAGTTTCTGGCAAGTCAAGGAGTCCAGACACGCAGCGGAATGAGTGGGTTGAGCGTGCAACTCCGACGTCACGGGCAGGTAGATACAAAGGTAAAAGGTGGAGTTATACATATATGTATAGGTGGATTAGGGCAAGGGCAGAGAGGCAGGTAGGCCAGACTTACGCTTCGCCGTCCTAATTATTGGTTCCGCCACAATTCCATCCGTGGAACGAGATGATAATAGATGAAAGCGATCAATTTTTAAATTGCGCCTGATGAACGGGAAAAAAAGCGAGAATATCTCGCGCTGGATATTGGAAACCGAAGGGAAGACGCGTTGCAAGAAAAATTTCGTAGCACGTAACGAGCTATCCGCGAGAAGAAATGTTTTAAAATAAGAGCCTAGAGGACATTACGATATTTTGAAGTCATCTAATGACTTCTCAAATACTTATCGTTAATAATGTATGTAATTTTTGAAGTTTTCAAATTACATTACATGTTTGTTATACGAACACTTGTCTTGTATAAATATTCCCTATATTTATTTTTATTCGCCAGAAAAACTTAACTAAAAATTCTAATAATTGCAAATTCTAATTTTGAGTTTAAAAACGCGAAAATGTAAATTGAAAAAAATTGATAAAGTATCTCAGTAAGCAAAGAAAGATTGTATTATCTATAATTTTCAAAATTTTTCAAAATTTCACGAATTTTCTACATTTTTAAGAATTATAATTTCGATAATTTGGAAATTCAATTAATAAAAAGAAATTGAATTATAATTTCGATAAGAATTATAATTCCGATAATTTGGAAATTGAAAAAATCAAGAATACCTTCTTTTTCTAGATTGTCCTATCCATCTCCTCGAATCTTGTTTTTTTTTTTTTTTTAAGGAAACCTTGCCATATCTCGGGACACGCGAGACGAAATCGCATGTCGAGTCGCGGAGTCGCGCGCGTTCGCATTTTGCACGGGCGTCCTCGCCGAAAAGATACGGAAGGTTTTTAAGTAGAGGATTATCGTTCCGACTACTTAGGAAGAATTTTCGGGCGGCTGTGAGGCGATCTCCGAAATCCAAGACGGCTGCGCGCTCGGAACGGGGAATGACAGAGATCGGATTGCCACGGACCACCGTGTCGCGGTCGCCGCAAACCTTATCCTACCTGTTTTCGCTAATTGAGCGAGTAAAGATGTAACTGGACCTTACGCCCTTAAAGTATTTGCACCCTTTTGTGCAGACGCGATCCGTTTTTATCTCGGGAAAGCGGGCGACCCAGATCTGTCGATCTCCCGGTTCACGTGGCGCTCGAACGGAATTGATGCATTCGGGACGGTTTCGAAAAGTTTCTAACTTTCTTTGGGTTTTGAATCTTTGGATCATATTTAAAGATTGAATGTTTTCTACACAAGTTCTTAAGATAATTTATCAGTTCAATATGATATTCCAGATAGCAAAAAATATTTTTGCTAGCAAGTAGTATATGTCAACAGTAAACCAGCAAATTCAATCAAGACTGTAGAGCAGATTCCTATCCATTGTTCTCTTTAAGCTTTGTTTCTACTATTATAATTTGCCAGCTATAATGTAGCAATAGCAACAGCAAAGCTTGCTAATAAATGAATTGGTAACAATTAGTTCTTTGCTACAATGAAAATTGCTAACGTAACAAGTGTTTTTCATTACAGCAGCAAAAGTATGCACCATTTTAGCCAGCAGTTTTGTTAAAAATTTTAATTCATATATTCAATTGATTTTCGCAGAAAGTCGTTCCGCTGTATATTAACAAATTTGCTATGCTATTTTAACAAATATGATTAATTATAATCGCTAACTTTATTCAGGTATAAAACTTTGCTACTTTAACATAAAAAATTGGCTGTCCATTTAATGTTGTCAATGTGCACAAAATTTCATGCACATACTTTTCAGTTATAAGATACATAAAATTTAATGTACTTGTGAAACATAAAAATATATTAAATTTCATGACATTTTTAAGTGTACATAATTACATAAAATTGTATAAAATTTCTAAAAAAGATTTCAATTACAAAATACTTAATACAATCTCTAGTAGCATAATTCATAGCGCAATTTGGGGCCAATATGTCCCCAATGTATACCAATGTTGAACCAATGTCTTACGAATGAATTGTGCTACTAGGGATACTTTCCACCTGCCACGAGTGCCCGTTGTATCCGACCGCGACGTGCATATTTTCCCTTGTGCACATGTTAAAAGCAATTTTTCAGTGTCGCGCTTGAGGTGGCACAAGAACATAGAAGGAAGTGCCTTGACAGCACGTAGTAAGCATCATTACGAGGAGGGTACCCTCGTCATTGTCATCATTATTTAATCGCGTCTATATGCGCGTCGCAAAGAGCTAAGGAAAATTTCATGATAATAGGTGTAAGGAAGTGGAACTTGAGCAAATCAATCCGACCTATAGCTTAACACATTTTCGAGAATGCTCGACCGCGATTCATTCGTTCGCTCGCTACTCAAGTTCCTCTGCTTACATCTTTTTGTGCGCTATGACTTTAATGGCTACGCGGCTCCATGTGCGAGGAGATCGTGCGTGTACAACGGAGGCGCCGGGCCACCTGTTGCGGCCCCCGCTCGCGTACCCTGGTCCGGCCG
>QKQZ01047661.1:293-77791 GCA_003595255.1 Solenopsis fugax
TACTCCTCCTCCTCTTCCTCCCCCCGTCCCCCGTATCTCTTTCCCTCTTTCTGGATATTGTATAGAGAACGTTATGCTAAAGTATGCATGCACGAGGGTCGGTCCAATGGTCAGGAATCTCGCGAGTTCGTTCGCTCTACAGCGGCACGTATCCGGACCCGTTTGCTCGTTTCTTCTCTGCTCCGGTACTCGCGGATCGCGGCGACGCCACGTCCTTCCTTCGACGTTACCTTCGTCGTTTTTTGGCATCCGTTATCGTCACCACCACCTCGTCCTCGTCTTTTTTGAGCGTCGCCGAACATCGTAATCGTCATGTGTGTAGCGGTGTGGCAGCGGGCGGTGCTGAGCCGCTACCACGCGCGTGAACCTTCATTCGATCGGTAAGGTGGAGATCGGCCCGGCCCGGCCTTGCGGCGACGAGAGGGAGCACTGGCGGGGGATGATTCCAGCGTAATGACGATCGGCCCGAATTGTTGCGGTAGGCCACCATCGGGGCGCTTCCCCCCCGCCTCCTTCAAGGAGAAGGGGGAACCTCCTCGATATTCTTGCCATTTTCGCGCGACCCTCCTGCTCTCACTTCAGACACGATCTTTTCATTCATTTCTCTCTCTTTCTCTTTCTCTCATGGCACCTTCTTCCACGTTCCTCAAGTGACTTTGAAAAATGCGATATTGACGGATCGGGATTCGCTCACCTTATCACCTTGTATCCTCGAACTGCTGCACATGTACCTGTAAAAGAATTTTAATTTGGAGTAAAATTAATTAGCGGACCAGTTATCGAGAACGGAATTATACGGACAAAATGCGTAAGAGCGGACTGTCGATTTTCTGCTAGAATCGAGTACCTCGAATTGATCTGCAGGAGTTCACTCATTTCTCTCTCTCTCTTTCTTTCTCTCTTCTTCTCTCACGGCACCTTCTTCCACGTTCCTCGAGTGACTTTGAAAAATGCGATATCAACGGATTGGGATTCGCTCATCTTACCACCCTGTATCCTCGAACTGCTGCACATGTATCTATAAAAGAAAATTAATTTGGAGTAAAATTAATTAGCGGACCAGTTAGCGAGGATGGAATTATAGGGACAGAATGCGTAAGAGCGGATTGTCGATTTGCTGCTAAAATCGAGTACCTCGATTTGATCTGCAGGAGTGGTTCCACTCACTAAATCTCTGACGAATACACGTGGATGGAACCGGCTTCGTTTATCTTTTATCGAAACTCGAGAGAGAGAGAGAGAGAGAGAGAGAGAGAGAGAGAGAGACAAACGTTTTCTTAGAATATCTTATCTATAGTATTTCGTAACATCAAGTACCTTGTTTCACGTTAATCTTCTGACCGATATGTTATACAAATTACAAACATATATTTCTAAGCTTTATCTTTGCCCTCGTTCTGCCAGGTTTATGATCGCGCGAATAGGAGAAATCCGCGAGTTTCACATTTAAGGAAATACAGATCGAACATTGAACTATTTTGGCTCTCGAGCAGTAGAGATTCACGTAGAAACTACATTGCGAGAGTATGTTTCGCAAAGAGAAATGAACTGAAATATTTTAGGACGGGAGAAGTCCCAATAACGGAACGTCCCGATTCCACGCATTTTCGGAGGGAGTTGCTAAGAATGGGAAGTGGAGTCCTCGAGGAGGAAGAGAATTTTAGGGAGATAATCTTTCATCGCGTGACACCTTCTTTCGCATCGTTATCTTCATTTTGAGAGACATTCGACCTCGTAACTCGAGATCGAATTATTGCCGATACTCTGTTGCCCAAATCCTCTTGATGAATTTCTCAAATGTTTTGTTCTAATCTTTCATGCGCGAACGCTCTTTTTCTCTCTTTCTCTTTGTCTCTCTCTCTCGGAAGAGTATAAATGTAACATAATTATGGTCCTGGATGAACATAATAAATCAGATCGGCGTCGATTAGATATCTATTAGACGTCTATTATTTTTCTATATGTTTGTACAAGAGATATATTGACAAAGTGATCCTCATAGCATTATTTGCAAATAGATTTGATTGATACGTATTTAAATGTGCTTCTTAACGATTTAATTAAATGCACGCGGGGCAGAACAGAAAGCGTTACGTATATAAAAGATTTTATATATAAGTAGCAAATATACTCGGCACGCTTGAAAATTGCACGTAAGTATTGATTCGAGGGCCACCACTAATCTCTCTCTCTTCTCGCCCCCTACCCTTCACCCTTTTTATACCCGTGCAGTCCATACAAACATAATGAGGCTGGAGCACTGTTTCCAAGCAATTCGGTCTTTTTATTAGGTTCAGAGAATAGATATTTCTAGTTTTATATTCTCTCGAAATCCCCTCTGCACATAATCATTGACAATCCGATAATATGGATAGTTATTTCATGAATACATCAAATATTGAGGCAATTTTTAAAAGTGGAAGGTTTCTCAAATTTACTTCGCATGTGAGATTATATCTAAAAAAAATTGAAAAACGATAGATTTATCTCATTTTAATCGCGAACCCTCGAATCAACGATCGATTCCACTGAGATGATACAGTTAAAAAAATATATAGTGAATAAAAATAGTATTCGAATGTCACTTTGAGAGATTATTCGATTCGAAGGAAAGATCTCACATAATGTTTTTATCAGAAAGCATTTTACGTGCACATTGGCTAAAGCATTTTGTGCAGATTTTTTTTCATACAGCAAATTATCACGAGTATGTGTTTGTGTGCGAGTATTTTTTTTACTCACTGCAAAACTGATTTAGATGCCGAACCGATTTCGCGAATCTCACCAACAGGCAATCGTGACGTACGTTGCAGATGGAATATGGGATCTGGAGTCTTCACGTCGCGGGTGAACTTTGGGGTGACCCGCGTCTCGCCCGAAGGCATCCGATTCTGCCTTCCGGCGCGACGCAGATCCTGCCAAGGGCCGCGTTCGCCCTGAGTGCTCTGCACCGGCCCGACATGCTGCCGCTGCCGTTAACGGCGGCGGGGNCAGCCTCGGTCGCATCCACCAACGCCGAAGACGCCGAGGATGCGGAGAGGAGCACGAACGGCGAAGATGAAGATTCTCAGCAGCGCGACGACAACGAAAGTAACATCGAACAGGCTGATCAAAACGAAAATCAGGTAAGATCATCATGTTATTATACAGCACGATATTAATGTCCATTTCCAGTAATGTAAATTAATTCGATTTAACTTTATCTTCTTCTAGTTGTAAGAATTAACGAAAGATAAAAAAATTGAATTAAAATCTAATAAATCTACATTGGTAGAAATGGAAATAAGCCGACAAACTCTTCGACGCTTAAAGTTAATAAGTCTTTGAATTAATCTCGTATAGAGCAAAAAAAAAGAGAAGTGTTATTATAAAGATAATTTATAATTTCAGAATATTGACAAATGGTTTTGATTAAAGCTGTGTTGTGAAATTTCTGATCAGAGTATGAAAATTTGAAATTTAAGTTTATTAGTTTTCATTAAATGTAAATTCATTAAAAATTTTTTAATTACGAACCTGGGATATTCTATCTTTTACATGTACCAATTAGACTTGTGTGCCAAACGAAAGTAATGACAACGAAGATGCCGGTGACGAGAGCGATACTGGTAGCACCAACAGTTCACATCGATCGGCGATCAACAACAATCTATCAATCGCGAAGCTTCCCGATCCGATGTCATGCTTGGCCCTCGACAAGGTCGGTCCGCGACATAGTTTCCTATGTGTCCCGATGTATCAGCATTTAATTACTCGGCATATACGAATCTGAAACCGATTCATCGATGAATTTTAGCATAATGTGGTCATACGCGTATTTTATATAGTCGATATTATTAATATCTGACTATTGATATTCAGGAAGGAACTCCCGTCCTCAACGGTTGGGTACTGGGTGCTTACACAGCGATGCTGGGCAGACTGTCTGCCGCCACTGCGGCACTGGAAGCAACGGAAGTTCCCAATATTCCCTCCGACAGTGATTCCGAGAGCGAGCATTCATCCTACACTGAAAAGTACATAGAATTATTAGAGTTTAACATAGTCAAGATACGATTACACTTGGCTTCTCTTAAAGAGTTTATTTTCTCTAGAAAAGATTAAAATTTGCCTTAAAATTACGACACTACATCATTTATTAAATCAGTATTTACGATAATTTCACGTGATTTAAGATCGAGAGGCAGCAGTCCGAACGTGAGCAGCGTTCATCGCGGCTATTCGTGTGGCTCTTGTGACGTAGTGGCACCGACGAGACCGGCCCTAAGGAAGCACATAGCCGATTGCCATCCCGCTCTGTCCGGCACGGAGACCGGGGAGACCAAGAGGTGTCCGTCCACGGGCTGTGACTTCACGACGAGCAGCAGGTGCGAGATGGAGACCCACGTGGCGGCGCATGTAGCCCAAGGGATGACGCCTACGGGGAAGAAACGCTCGCTGGCCTTGCAACGCGTCAGGTATAGGTACTCGAACAATTTTATATAACTAATTATATCTAATTTGTGTTTATCAAAAAAGAAATCTTTTCGAATTTTTTATTCTTATTATGTAATAAAATTCTTTTTTTTTATCACATATAGAATAAATGGGAAATAAAAGAGAAAACATTTTTTTAATATCGTCGCATTCTTTCAACTACTGTCTCGCGATGTTCTCAGGTACGAAAGGGAAGAATATCGATGCTCACTATGCTCGTATGCGTGTACGATCGAGAAGGCATTTCAAAGACATCTGCGAGCGCACGCGAGAGGTACCGCGCCAGAGACTAGGGTGAGCTGCGCCGTTTGCGGTGCCGACCGATCGTCCGAAGTCGACCTCAACAGGCACATGCGAAGGCATCGCGACGACCGATACTTCTGCTGTGATATCTGTATCTTCCGCACAGTGCAACTGAAGAAGGTAATGAAATATTACTTGCTTTTACTACAGAGATCTAGATTACACGTACGCGGAAAGGACGGTTAAGTAGCAAAAAATTTAACTAGATTTAAAAATAATTTTGTTGAACTATGAAAATAATTATGTAGGACGCTCAAGCGTGACGAGCAAATCCGCAAAAAATTTTAACATTCTAGCAATCAGTTTAGCGTCCTACGTAATTATTTTGATAAGTCTAACAAAATTCTTTTCAAATCTATTAACTAAATTTTTAGATACTTTAGCAAAACCGTTTTTTTCTATGCATGCATGAAGACAAAGATTAAGAATTGACGATATTAATTACGTCGACATGTCTTGGTGTTTTTTACAGCTGATACAGCATCGTCGCATGCACACGGGCGAGAAGCCGCATCTGTGCCCGCACTGCGCCTACCGAAGCGCACGTCGCGACAATCTACGCAGTCACGTACGGCGAGTGCACAAAAAGGAGAACCTCTATTGCGATACCTTCAGCCCGCGCGGCATGCTGATAACCCCCTCGCTGTTGGCCTCCTCGAGGGACACCACTGACGTCGACCTGGTACAGAGCCCGGCATCTTCGCCGTCCTCAAATCCGGACGCGACCAACTAGCGAAAACGCTTCCGAAGAACGAAGAGAAGAGCGTCGGCCCCGAGAGACCTGCGGAAAAAGAAATCTGGGACTCGCCTGTCCTTTATACGTCCTCATTTTGTCAATACTGCGATCTAGATATATTAGAATTCACAGGAAGACTTGTACAATTGCTGAACTTGGCAGACAAACGAAGAAAAATTGCAATCGAATGAAAATTAAATCCAAGTTCGAGAAAAATTGGTAACTATTCACTATTCATAATTTCACGATAAAAGCGACTTAAGAAGTAAGCTAGAAGTAGAGTTAAAGTAATTTACGAATACGACGTGAATGGAGAAATAAAGTCAATCGAGGAGAACGGATTGTTTCCCAAATCAGCATTGGCAAGGCTTCCCCCTTTTTAGACGTTAGGAAACGTATAGATTATTGCATGCGAATGTCGATAATTTAATGTAACCTTTGAATTCTAACAAGATCTTGTATTAGCTATGTAAACGTCCAAATGTTACATTACGTAGCCGATTCGATGAAGTATGACGATCGGTAGACCGTCCGTTCGCGTCATTCGATGATGATGATGAACGGAGAAAGCTGCAAAATGGTGCTAGAATCGTAGATTGGACTATGGAGAAAGACTGAAAGTAGAAACGAATTCACGGCGCGACGTGGTCCATCTCTTTTACGCTCTTCCCGCACTGACCGCCGTGACTAAAAAAAAAAAAAGAAAAAATGAAATTACAATTCAGCAAAGTTCAAGACTGCAACTCTGTACCGGGGATTCTCGTGATAACTGTGACGCTTCATTGTTTCTCATTAACTATTTGGTCGTTAATTAATTACCGACGTTTACATCTTTAGTTTCAATTGTTTTAAAATTTTGCTTTGCTTTTAATTTTTCAAGTTTGATTTAATCTTGATTCTTATTTTGTCAATGCTCGTTTTAATCTCATGACCTACTATTCAATTTCGAGATGAAAACTTTATTTTTAGTACCGTATATGGACAAACACAACGATCAATATATTTGAGCACTTTATTAACAGATTCGAGCAAGAGCTCGCAATAGTCGCTAGCTGTATATCGAGGCGGATGCACGGAGACTCGATCGAATCAGGCCAACGGTTAATGAGATCAATAAAAGCACCGAGTCACGGCACGACATGTCGCGAGGACCCCGGCCGGGATGGAAAGGTGCTATTTTATGAAGATTCGTTTTAACGTTACGTGTCTAGTATATAGTTCGCTCGCGCTGCATGAATTGCCACACTATAAGTGTAATTGTTAAGTACTTGTTAACACAAATCATATTGTTATCGTTGCCTGAGTTATCGTTATCGTTTTCATTCGTACTATTACGGACTAAATAATGCAAGAACGATGCACTATTATGATTACGCAAGTATTATAACGACAGATAGACTGTGTATCGTATAACGCGTAATGAAGTCTAACGTTTTATTTTGCAGATGATAACGTTCAAGACTCCATAGAACTACTACATCTTTGTACTCATCTTTAAATCATTTACATCATCTTTAAATTATAAAACTCGCTGTATACAACGTATAGCACTTTTTTATAAAAAAAGAAGCACTATTGTTATCTTCTGCAAAATTTAAGCTCGTTGAACGCATCTATTCGCTATCGATACATGTATCTTGAGTACGTTTTTCTCTTTAGGATCCAAAACCCGATCCCCGATCGCTTGCTCGTGTGAGGGGGAGAAGGCAAACAAGATCGATTGTATAACGGAAATATGTGTCAATTTTTAATGTATCATACAAATACGTTGTAGTCGGTAAACGATTCTTAACGGCGTCTCACGAGAAAATGACACATACGCCACGATGATTCGTCGTCTCTCGAGAATGACATTCTCGCGGAGAGAGAATATCGTTTCACTATATAGACGCTATAGCCATTACTATACAATACTATGCTAAACTACAAGGTATACGATGATATGCGAAGTCGAAGCTGCACGGCGTAAGGTTTCACTCCCCCGGCACATTTTAACGCTTCATATTTGAACGCATTTGTCGAAGCAAGTTTGTTAAGCAAGTTTTTTTCCAAGTTGGATTTATTATTCGTTGTCACCTCGTCATTTTGCAACTAAATTTTTCCAGCTCATTATCATTGTTATCATGTGTTATCATTGCCGGTATTATCTTCGCTAAAAGTATCGCGAGTAATCATAGTTCATTCCGTGCCAAGTAGCATAAATTTTGAAATAAGCCACAATTACGAGCGAATGTGATTTAGATTTTAATTAATTATATTACATAATTATATATATATATTAAATATTAAATTATATTTTATCTTTTAGGTATACGGATGACTATAGTAGTCAAGATAATTACGATTATGCGTGGAAGTTGGTAAAAAAAAAAAGGAAAAAAACGTTTATTCCGGATTATATAACGATGTAGACCCGTTCATCTGAAAGCAGAACATAGTTTAACATATACCGGGTGTGCGCATAATTCACTCGACCATGCCGAACGAAAATCATGAGTTATACATGCTGGTGTACGTGCTATTTTGCCTTTGATACATATATGTCGGAATATTTTGTATTCGTAAAACGCATTTACGGTGCGGCACTGCACGATGCAACGGGTTTCTCAATGCGACTTTTTATATGCATGATTTTACACAAAGCGCTACCTTGACTGCTGAAGAGGACGACTTATACTTTTTCCATTTCTTCCGCGCACTATCTACAAGTCGTTTCGAAGATACGCCGAGCGCGCATTAGCACATTCAGAATATTTGTATCACGAAATAGTTCATCGCGACGCGCACGGTTTACGTATCCGTCACGAAGGAGGTTTCTTGTTAATTACACGTCCGCAATTAGCGTGACTGGCTCCGTCCGCCGTTAGTATTTACTTGGAGTAATTGTTTAGTTTTTATTTTGGTCAAAAGTCATAGCACAACTCGAACTAAGCGTTCCGTACGTCGTACGTCAGGAAAACTGTCGCGAAGAATCTATATATGTAATAGAGATAAAGTTCCGAAGACGAGGGATTTGCGAAATCGACTGCGAGATATTTCCCGCAGTTGACACACACGGTTTTCCGGGACGGGTTTCTCGTAGTTCGCGAGAGAACGTAGTTTTCCCGATGAGCGTGCGCGCCTAACGAGAACACCTCATTTTATCGTATCGTCCGAGCGATCAGGTCTCAGGTGCTACCGAGATTTATTCGCGTTATTATAATTACGAGCTCATAACTGATAAGCAGCGGCGCCGTGCCGACGTTACGAACAAAAGAAAAAGAAAAAAAAAAAGAAAATAAACTTGCGTGCCAAAGTGACTCCTGATTATAAGAGGATGAACGATGTTCTACGGAAGGGAGATACGCGAGGGATGTAAGCCGCTTCGGATGTGAAACGTGCGATCAGACTTTTTCGCTTACAGAAAATCACGCGATTTCTTATGTACCAAATTGAATCTTTAGCCTTCGTTTAATTTACTGACTATAAAAAAAGAGAAAGACACTTTTTGTATCGAAACTTGAGATATAATTAAGTATACAAAGTGTTTTTAAAAAGTATAACAGGCATAATTCTTTAAGTAGAAATACAATTTCAAAGTTTAGTATTATATTTTAGAAACTTTGTTTTTTTTTTATTTTTCTCTTCTGGAAGATTTCAAGATCAAGTTTAAGTTTAAGATCAAGTTTCACGCAGGGATTTCAGTCTGATCGTTCGCTTTTGCGTTCGTTGCGAGCGTGAACTAGTTGTTACAATCTTTTAACTGTTGAATTTTTGCTGTAGCAGTAAGTGTCTTAACGTATACCTTATATAAACTACACGATAATATATTCTATATTAATGTTTCTTAGATTTAAATCTAACATACCGGACGGACGTGGCTGTGACGAGTGTTGTCGTTTACGCTCTTTTAAATACGAATTGAAGTGCTCTCTTAAGTGCTCATTCCTGGAATCTGCGAAACAAAAGCAATTCAGTTATTTATTACGTCATCGCGAGATCTTATCGGCGTTGAAAGGATAAAGAATAGGTCAAGTGTTTCAATGCAAAGATATTGATGACAATGTGTTTACTCGGAATTGGTGGCAATTATAGAAAGTAAAGCATTCCGAACTCGAAACTTCGCTTTTTATTTGTATTTGTAAGTGATTATAATTATCGCATTATTTTTGTTGAGAAAAAATTAAACGGTATCGGAAGCATAAAATGTTTGGGCATTAATAGACTTTCTTATTCGTACGAAAGTTGCGGAGCGACGAAAAACTCGTCGAGGAACGTCCGGCCGGTCGTCTTAAAAATTAATACAATCTAAATGTGATAATATATTTGCTATTAAATTACGACATAACGATTACATTATAATTAACTAACACTGCGCGAAAAACGTACGAAGAGAGATAAGCAATTTTAAGAGTCCGTAATATTGAACGATGGTGACGTTACGAGGGTGATCTGAATATTCGCACTACGACATTCTTTTTGCAAGATATTGATCGGCTGAGCGAGTACAAAACGATTAGAGAATCGACGTTGTCGAAATCTAATCGAAATTAATACGAAAATAGAGAGAGATGTGTAATTTTTATAGATTAATTCTTTGCGCTGATTCAATCCTTTTTAACCATTATTGCTTTTCGTGCCAAATCTTAATGTTAAGTTTCAGAAATAACTGAGAATGCAAACGGTACTTCATAATAAATGGATAATAATATTAACAATTATTTAAATCAAGAAAAAATATCTTACAAAGTGTATTTATATTATTCTAAATTTTTCCCGGATTATATATATTAATTTGTCTTGTGTCCTGATATTGTGTTTTCATCAATACATTAATTAATTTTTTAACTTTACCCTTCTCAAGCGTAAAGAATTAAAGATGAATAAATTACGTCACCCTTGCTGACTCCCGCTGGAATTCGAATAAAAATGCGAAGCTGCGTTTTGCTTGCCAAAAAATTAAAGACTCTTGCGCTCTACGCATAATATATACACACAAATATATAATTATATAAATGTACATGTATGTGTGTGAGTGTGCCTAAAGAATTTTTCCTCGGATTAATCTCTTAAACTTTCTATGTCATTGTCTTTATCTCTCTCTTTCTCTCTCTCTGTCTCTTTATCCTGTGCTCTCGAATCACATGTTGCAGTCGTAAACGATTTCGAAGAGCTATTATTATAGTTCGACGATTTCGAATTACATGGCAGATTCACGATGCCTCGTATCCGTCGCCACGTGACCGGATTAATTATTAAAATCATCTTATTACAATATACATAATGTCAATTTTTCATTTGATACGCTTCGCCTGCGCTAAGACTGTAATAATCTGTAATATGAATATTACAGAGTTGAAAGCTATATTTCGCAAGTTTGACAACGTAAAAATTTATTATTTTCTTCACAAGTATATTTATCAACATAATTAGAATTTCTAGCAGAAATCGGAATATTTTTTTATTTGCAAAATAGATTGGTACGGGGTGTCAAAAAGTTATTATTAATTTGGATAAAAGCAAAGAGAGGAGATTGAATCGTTTATCTCAGCCCTTACTCGATAAGTTTCGCAAAATTCGTTTGTTTACCTCTCTGTCAATTAAGAATGCAAAAGTATGTCAAATTACAAGAAATATTTCGTTGTACATGGACCAATTGTCTCACATTCTAAAAAATAAGCGAGAAATTACCCTGCTCAATTAATTGAAAATAATTAGGATGATGTAATTTGATCCTCTATAGACATTCAAAATTGTATGTATAAATGTAGAAACGATATTGTACGTCTGTTGATTTCCGTCATAAAAATTTTGCGCAAAATTGCGTTATCGGTTGAGGGCTGGTCGCATTGTTTAACGATTGTCTCTCTGTGTTCCAACATAATAGTAGATATTCCGTCAATCGTTCCTCTTTATAAACACGAAAACAAAATAATAACTACGCAGCCGCTACGCAACGCACGCACTCGCGATTCCGATTTGATAAACCGCGAGCGATCTCACTCTTTTCTGCAAAGTATACGAAAGTAAACGCGCGTTCCAATTTTTGCCTCGAACCCTCGAAAAAAACAGAAGGCAAGAAAATCAGAGGCACTTCACACCAAATATTCGCCTACGAACTCGCGCTTGAATATTTTTTTACGATTTTATGGCCTAAGCATTCGGCGCCACGCCGAAAACGTAGGTACTCTTTACGGGTTTGCGCGACTCGAATCGATCGCGGTAAATTAATCTTATGACGGTAAGGGGAATTATATAATATATAAAAAGCGAGTCGCTCCGCGGGAATATAATTTCCTTGTGTGATTCACGATAGTGAATGCCGATGATCTTGATAATCGTCGCATATTGTTCCCAAAAGTACATTTTGTAGTAAATGTCTTTAAATTTTTTTTCTAAAATTATGTTAATCTTCTTTCTTCATTTATTCTTATTTCATTCTAATCTTTTTGATTTCTCTTTTCAACATCTTTTGCTTTCTCTTTTCAACTATTGTAGCGGATGTAATTTTGAACGTTAAAATTAATGGAAACTTGTCTGTTACATGCCCCATATTCATCAACTATTCTGCGAATTACTACTAGTTTTTAAGTCTGTGATGCAACATTGTATCACGTCATCGAATATTCGCAAGGGACCATCGGCAATCATCGAATCGTTTTATCACGCGTTTTTACGTATACGACTGCTGGAACGTGTGTGCGTGCATGCGTGCGTACCTGCTTATCTGTAACGATCAATCTTAAGGAACTAATTAACGAATAAATAGTTAAACTTGTCGTCACCATTGTGATTTAAGATAGTAGATATACCCGCGCAAGTCGCTCGACAGTGCAGGTGCAACTGATGGTGCTTCGTTTAAATATTACAAAATTTTATTAAATAAGTTAATTTAGTAAAATTAACAGAACATCGTAAGTAAAGTGACAGTGGTGCTCGTGTAATCGTGCACAAAATAAACTGCCATTTAAAGAATAGAAATTATATTTTTATAAGTAAAATATTATTTAACTTAAGCGTATACATAAATTAGTATTTTCTTTATATTCTGATATCAGATCCGTTGGTGCAATTTCGTTGTATTTTTTAAAGTTCTGTAGCGATATATTGTGCAGTTTGCATCTGCATGGAGGACTCGCCGGGGAAACGTTTACCTGTTTGTATAGCCAAAGTCGTCATTTGTCTTTGGCATGATAAAAATCTTAATAAAGGTTTCATTAAAATATTCTTCGTAGAACAATATCTCTCCTTGCCCTATTGAATTTCCATATATTTAGCGTGCCAGTTGCTATTTTTTTCCCTTTAATTAAAGTGAGGTGATTCGCAATATAATGACTGGATCTGTAAATTGTATTAATTTTGTTAATAGGGTAAGACAATTTGAGATTATGGACAGAGAAATTAAATTAAATACTTGATCGCGTGAATTGTATCAAAATTTTCGAAGGCTCTCTAACGTATCATCAAAAAGAAATTTAATTGTTTTGAATAATTCTCTACATCTAAGCTTGAATAGGACTATGTCTATTTTATTAATTGGTAAATTTTCGTGTTTTGCGTTGTACGACTTTATAAACAGTTCGTCTACAAAGCGAATAACACATTCCACGTGCAGTTGCATTGGTAACCGTTGCAATTGGTGCCTACGATGGCGTTGGCCTGCTCCCCTTCTCCGGTCCCTTCCCACCACCGAGAGGAGGTGACGGAGGCTACGAAGAGTGGAGCCGCGTCAGTGCATAGGCACGAGCTGTGCCATCGGGTGGATGACGACGCCGTCGCTCGGCCTCTTTATCTTATCGTTTTTCACATCGTTTTTTTTATCTTCAAGTACGTAAACGTCGATAGTTCTACGTGAAAATCGGACCCGAGCCCCAGCGTAAAACGCAATTTAGCGTCCCGAAGCTCGAGCATCCTAAAAATATACTCTGAAAATGTCGTACTCCACGAGGAGAAAGGAGAAGGCCTGCGCTCGCAAACTGTGAAATCAACGGTTCGCTCATGCTGTGCTTATGTGTGCGCGCGCTGGAGCACACGCGCGCGTCTTTCTCCGCTTGTTGCCGCGCGCGCAAAGTGTCTCTTTAACTCATTAATGCTCTCGGCTAGCGCGTACTAGGCTCTTGTAAAAACTCCTTTTCCCGCTGAAATTTTTAATTCATATTAAAAAACGGCGAATGTACATTATATAAAAATAATAACTGACATTAAATATCTCACGCGTTCTATTTTTAAAAGAAAGATTCGTTTTTATAAAAATTATAAGTTTCTAATTTTATCACACTTTCCATGATTCATTCGCGCAAATACGCGGAATTTGCATGAAGATACAAACGGGAAAAATTGCAAATAATGTGTGTAATGTACTTACGTGCGTGAGCGAGTGCACGAATAATGAGTCACGTGCTAATGAAAAGGAATAGTGAACCCACATCGTGGGCGGAATACAGATGAAATAGATCGTGGATCCCTAGCCGTTTAAAAGACTCGTTAAAAAAAAAAATGACGTGCTGTGATTTTAAATAATGGACTGTCTGCAAGTAAACGGGAGCAGTGATTCGAGAAAAGGAAGAGCCGTATGAAGGGATAACCGTTACCACGGTGACGAGGTAGGTTTTTGACCTATGTCGCTAACGGACAGCGGATTCGTAATTTCCACACTGATTCCCCGGTTGGACGATTGTGCGCTGTTCTCTAAAAGAAAAAAGAAAAACTGTAATCGTATATTAAATATTTATTTTAATCGCATGATACGCTATCACAAGACATACATTACCCAAAGAATCTGCAATTCTTATTTTTATTCTGTCAAGATAGCTCCGTCAATTCGTTCATACACACGGAAAGCGTAGACGTCACAAACTTCTTCGGCGAAGTATAAAAGCGAACGTCTGTTTTGAAAGCAAACATGTGTTTTTGACATAATAATAATTAATGGCAATGTGCGCAGAACTGTCAGTGAGGCGTTTGCGAGCCCCATTGTGGTGCCCATATGACGCACTGTTAATTATACATCAATGTAATACTTTCTAGGTGTTTCATAATGAGCTATTTCAAATAGACCGGCACGTATCTTACAAATGTCATTTTGCGTAATTATGTAATTAATTACCCACCTAACTGCGTTTCACGATGCAGCGTAACCGGTTGTTAAATAAAAGTTTCCTTAATGCTTGGAAAATTATTGATTTATTGGTATTTCGGATGTTATTAGGTCATTATTAAGACTCGTTACTTTAATCGACCGTCCATTGCTTCAATACTGCTCTATTTGAAATTAGTATTTCCTTATCTCGAGGAAGCTTCAACCTGTTAGAAGATAAGGAGTCGCTTATCGTTTATACGTAGATCTGACGAGCGGTTCGAAAAGTTAATAGATCTAATAGTCGTGTGAGTTAATCGTGAATCATGATTTTCATTGGAACAAGCGCGTGAGATACGCCGTTTCTTTATTATAATAGATTCTTTTCAACTGCGCTTTTCTGCATCTTCCTGTGCAATCTTTTTCTCTCTTCTGTCCTTGAAAAAATATTACGAAAAAGAAAGGTTTTTATTCAATTCGTATTTTAAAGAGAGACAGAAAAAAGAAATAAATAGTGTATACAACAAGATCACATGAAACTGTAGTATTTTAAATTTCACTTCTTCAAATTATTTGGAGAATACATTCTTGTATTTTTCGCATAAGCGTATAATTCATTTTAAGTGTAACTGAAGGTGATGAGCACAAGATGCGATAATGGTCGATGTCTGGCGCAAAATTAAAGTACAGATGTGGAACAATGGATGTGATACTCACTCGCTGGTCAGTTGGAATAGCCGGAAACTATGGGCGTCGGTATCGGCTTTCGGAACGATGACTCATCCTGGTACAATTCATAATTTCCTTTCTGTTTGCGTCGCTCGTTTGTTTTGTCACGCGCTCGGTGCGGAGAAATAACAATTTGATTACTCCTGAAAACGAATAATGGACGCGAAGCGATTAATAACGGCCATAAGAAAACACTTTTCATTTGAGAAGTTCTAGAAAGCGTCTACTCTCTTAAAGAATTAAAGTTTCTGATAATAAAAGCAGAAAAAATGTAAAAACGTATCATAAGAATCTGTTAAAATTATTCGCTTTTAGTGCTAATAACTGTACTATTAAACTTAATTACTATTTAATTACATTTCTTTAAATATATTTAAGTGATAAATTATCGGTTTTAGCTTACATCAATTTGAACAACGAAGAGTCAGAGAGACCGTTATTTGTTTCAATGGATTAACATCGGAGACTACCTATAGAATTATTGCGCAGTGAAAAGATCAATCTCCGCGATGGAGGTGAAGCCGATACCAAAGCCGCGATCGGTAGTAACAGAAAGCAAACCGATACCGGCGCCCCGAAGACTCTTGCCGACGACCACCTTGCCGTCGACTCATTCCAGTAGTCCAACCAGTGAATCCAGCCAGTCTGAGAAGAGCGATGACTTGAGGTCAAGCGGCAGTATCAACGAGAGTACTCGTAGCAACCACGAGTTCTTCCGCAGCCTCAGTACGAGTTCGCGCCAACTGAAGGATGAGATCTCGGAGAAGATGACAGTGAAAGGACGCGCCGTTATCTCTAGCACGCGGAACGCTAGCATTCGGTTGGAGAAGTCGGTGAAGAATCTGCTGACTCGGCGGCTGTCGTCCTTAAATCAGGACGACGTGGTCGGCCAGGGCGGTGTCCAGAAAAAGATCAAAGATCCGGTCGAGGAGGACAGATGCGTGTCCATGCCGGCCGACAACATCTTCAGCAGCATCTCGTTTTATAGTCCTCTGAGCGGCAATCTGAGGAGCATGAAGAACGAGGAGGATCTGTCCACCGGCGGCAAGCACAGCCCGCCACCTCCGGTTTATCCACCACCCCCGCTTCCGGACGAATCTATCTACGACGAGTTGCAGTCCGTCACGTCGGGAAGTAGCGGCCGATACGACACACTCAGTTCTACGGTGTCCGACAAGATCGAGCGAGATTTCCCTGACTTCAACGTCCTCAGCTTCGCGCGGAATCAGGTAAAGTGGTCTTATATCGCCTCACTCTCTTCTTTCGTGATTCTGCAATAAAATATTACTATTGTCATTCTGATGTTATTTTCGATATTATTCGATATAGAATCGGTTTTGCTTTTAAACGCTGATAAAATTCAGATGCTTGCACAAATTAGGATTGTCTTGTTTGATCAATAAGCAAACCTTCTTTAAACAGACTAGTGACTCCGACCAAAGTCTAAACTTGTCCGACGTCAATGTAAGTCTATCGCACGACAAGTCTGAAATCTCGGCGAAAAGGCTGTCGAGATCAGACTCTTGGACCTTTTACGATGCCACACCGAGCACAAAAGTTGAGAACGTCGATGAAGTGGACAGGATATCCAGTGTAGAGGAAAACTTGGAAAAATCCTTCGAGAGAAAAATCTCGCCAATAGATCGAACTTCTCTCGCGTCATTTGAAAGTCAGGCTTCCATCCAAAATTCTCTCTACGAGAATCTGTCGCCGCCGAAAGTCGATAGTTGTCGGCAACAACCGATAACGATTCTCTCGGACACTAGAGTGCAGAGCAGCAAGTCTGTACTCTTCGAGTTTGATCCGTTTGCGAGGACGTCCGAGAACGAGAACGTCTACAGCAATTACGAGAACAACGATTTGATGCTGCTGGAAACCTTGTTGGCTACCAACGATTCGTCTAATAGCGCCGACAGCACGCTGGAATTTCGCGAGAGCGCCGAGGAGGAGCAAGAGGACGAAGACTTAACGCATCCTGCCATTAATTCGACACCTCCAGAGCCACCCAAAAGATTTGATTCCCTTCCTAAGAATGAGTATGACGTGGCGGAAGGTGTAGAACAATCCGACAAGATCCAAGCCTCGGGAAAAAATCCGCCTCTCTTGCCGAAACTGGCGCATTTGGTGACCAAAAAGCAGCCCGCGGTTCCTCCCAGAAAACCTTCCGCGAAGGGTCCTGCGCTTCCTCAACCGAATGCAAGTACGACTGTGACAACGACGACAATGACACTTGCCAATAACGACGAGGAGAGTGTTACTAGTCCTTCGTCATTGACACCGAGACATACCGAGGACCATCGCAAAGTGAGCGTGATACAAAAGTTGAAGAAACTGCGACCGGAATCTACAGTGCACGCCATCAAGCCTAATGTGATCAGTTTTGTTAAGAGTGGTAGTAAACTATTATCCAGGAATCGCGAGCACATCAGTGAGTCCGGCTCGAGGTCGCTACGAATGGAGAGGCCGAAGGTGAATGTTCCGCACAATCCGGTCACACACAGAGGAATAGTGTACAGGTAAGAGGCAATGTGAACTTACACGTGAAATCTATTTCATGAGTCTTTTGAAACTTTTTTTACAAAGCCTATAAATCAAATGATCAGAGAGATCATTGATTAATTTCTTTCTAATAAATCAATGAAACCTTTGATTTAAAAAAATTATACCATTAAAAGTTATTGTTAAAAATATTTTAGCAGAATTTAAAAGACACATATTAAAGAAAATAAAAATATGAGAGCAAGATTTCAAAGATTCCTCTTAATAATCGATTTCAATTAACGTTTAAATAATCTTTCATTTAAATTGAGCAACTGCATTGATTAGAATATTAATTAAAAATATCATTATATTTCCTGTGAAGGCCTGGAATGGGTATCGAGAGGGCCAAGGACCTCGTGTTGAGAGCAGCAGTGTTGCTCGATCGGAAATTATCGTTCTACGCTGACAAGAGCATGTCTACGCTGAAAGAGGTCGTGGAATTAGAGACAGTACACAGTATTCATCTGCTTCAGGATGTTAAGTGAGTGCGTTATTTTACTACGCAAATGCAGCGTATATTGCACAATAATTGCCACGATTTTAAGCATTTCTTCGCACATCCTTCCACAAAATTTTTTATTCAATTGAATAATTATAGCAAAAGTACTTTTATCTGATTTATCAGAATAAGAACATGTGTTAACAGTAAAGTTTATTATAAAGGATAATTAAGGTATCTTACGTTTTTTCTCATCTGAATGTTAGAGAATAAAATCTCGATTCGAATTCAGTAACTTATCATTGTTCCAATAATAACGTGACTCACTCGGCATATATTTACTTCGATCCAAACTCCAAGTGTTAACGCCGGGTAGACGTTCCCCCAGGCTTACAGTGCATTCTCTCTGTCTCCTCACTCTGCGAGAGAGGTCTCAAGGTCCTCTTTGTTAAACGAGAAGAAAAGGATCTCACGAGAGAAGAGCGTTTCTCGAACGTAATCTGACAATAATTAAATTATTTATTATATATAATATATAATTTAATTATTACACAAATTGAAAAGTGAAATAAAATAACATATAATTGTATAATGTATATTGCAATTATACTCTATTACACATAGATGCAATTCTTTCACCAACCTTTTTCTAGGTATTCAACTTTTAATGCAGCAGCATGATTCTCATAAATGCGCAGTTTTCTTTGCCTTATATGTCAACGTGTCTAATCTGTATTTAACGCTACGTATCTTTACTTCCCTTTGACTCATCATACGATTGGTACATCATATGTAGCTAGCTCATCAGCCGGTCACTCGTGATTACTTGATGAAGATAATTTCAAAATATGTGTAGGACCATGGACGGTGAGACGGTGCATTGCATAGCGATTAGCGGCGCTGGCAGACCAAGTGTGCACGTTTTCTACGCGAAAAGTATCGCCGAGAGACGAATCTGGGCCCAGAGGATCCTTGAAGCGAGCACGCCGATCTATCCCACAAAGTACACCGCCGAATTCACCAGAGCAGGTTGGGCTTACTTAAAGGTATATATAAAAAAAGCAATGTGTAATAAAATTAGTCTTTGAACAGAAGAGCAATAAATTAATAAAATAATAAATAATAAAAATTGGATACACGAAAAGTTCTATTAACTACTGAAAGTTGATGATTAATCTTTAATATTTATTATATGTGCCACAATTTTATATTAAATGTATTATATTAATGTAATACAATAAATTTTCAAGCCTACCTCAGTCGTATTTTAAGGTACGTCAAACTTGATAATATAATATTTATTCGTTAATGTATTCGCGTTAGAATTCTTTTTAATTAAACAAATATCAAATAAGAAATTACTTAAGAATTATTTCAACAAAGTAATTTGTCATGAAATATTTACTTGATCATTATTAGCACAATATCTCACAAAATCCCGAATGCTCGCTGCTATAATAAAGCGTTTGCGCTTGCGAAAACGGAAACCTACATGCTTTGACATGCAAATTCCTCTTCTGCGGTTTCGTGAACGTTCTGAATATTTCGTGTTTGCCATGATTCGCTACATTTCTTTCGTTATCGGCGAATTAAATGGATATAAAATAAATCTTGTTTTTCTTTGCACGATTATAATGTATCCTTTGCATTCCTTTAGGAAAGTGTAACAGGTACGTGGTTTCCGGCTTGGCTTCTCCTGCAACAAAGAATACTGATTTACACGAAATCTTTGGAATCTTCTTCTGTGAATTTTGAACAGGTGGATCTGCGAAAAGCGCGCTGCATTGGTAAGTTGCTACTATAAATTTGAGAAATATAATTCAAATTATAAATGTAACACTAAATTCTCACTGTGGTTGTATTCCAATATTCACTGCCAGTACTGAAAATCTATAGTATATGTAACGTTAATTATAGATTTTTAATACTGGCAGTGATTATTGAAACACGGCCAGTGTAATATAAAAATATAAAGTTGATTTAGAATAGATATAATATATAAATTGATAAAGAAAACATTTTAATGTGTGAATTATATATTACATTGTTAAATCAATTTATTCTTATTGTATCTTTATCAGCTTTCATTCATGCGTAAATCAATATCAACGGACTTGCCGCAGCCTCAATCACAATTGATCATTGAAATTATCATGACCTAAAATTATCATAATTAATCTTGGAGATGAAACGTGAAAAGCATGACCTACTTGCAGTAATAAACGAATTCGATTGTTGTCTTATCAGTGACTCATGAAATACGAGTTACTCAATTAAAAATACAACGAATTTTAGTCATATTTGTAGACGTGTGTCCTAATTTGTTATTAATCATTAATATTACGTTAAGATTAACTAATAATATTGTTCAAAGAGAGTTGGGTAAGTTGATATTTCTTTAAATTAAAGTTAATGGCTTATAAAATTAAGTTACATTAAGTTGTTTAGGTAGACAAAAAACTGCATTAAAATTAAATTAAACATTAATTTTGAAAAGTCTTATTTATATTAATTAGAATGTCATACATTTTTAAAATTAAATTACATAACAAAACAATTAAAACATGGATCATCAAATAAATTAATTACCTTATTTGTAAATTATAAGTAATATTGTTTTTTATATGGGAATAATTTTTCTCTTACAATTCTTACATTAATTATGTAAACTAATTATAAAAAAATAATAATAGAAGCTAATAATAGTGTAAGAATTATATATAGATAAACATAATGGTTCAAAAGAATCATTTAGAAAAAAGTTAATAAGTTTAATTTTAAAAATAACTAGTTAAAGTTAAAAGTTAACTTATTTAAAATTAACTAGATCAAGTTAAAAATTATTAACTGTTTAACTTTTAATATTTTAATCAGTTACTCTATACCCAACTCTGTTCAAAAAATATTTTTATTTAAAAGAAATTAATAACGGATTCTTGTTAAAATTTAAATGCCACATAATAAGAGATTCTATCATTATCAGGTCACTGTTCATTGAAATTGCAACATTGTGACATTGCAGTGTTGCGAGATCAAGAAGGGCCGATTGCCGAATGCGGGACTGTTCCAGTGGTGGTTGTGGACGCAGGGGGTAGCGGCGCCTTGCATATCGCTACATCAGGAACCCATGAAGCTACCGCCTGGCGACACGCGCTTTATCAAGCGGCTACAAACTGCGGCCCTGCTTTAGACCAACAGCAGATTACGCAGGACAATGTGCCCGTCATCTTGGACAAATGTGTCAACTTCATCTACGCTCATGGTGATTAATGAGTCATCGTCTTGTATCGTCGAACGAAAATAATTCCGTTGGATCGTACATGTGTTTGACAATGTGTCGTAACTGCTGATCATTAATTTCTCAATTTTAATGATCGACTTTTTTCAAAAAAGATAAAAGAAGAAAATACTTTTCACATTTCGAACTTGATTTTTTATGTGGAGAATTCCATTATGTCTTTCTTATATTTAAGTTTTTCGAAAAATCGATAAAAATTGGGAAATTAATGATCACCAGTCAAGGGACATTGTCGAACACAATTACAAGATATCTCGTGCAATAAAATTTAAATTCGCCTTATCGCTATCATTACAATTAATAATATTAGCAAAATATCCTAAAATTGGATTTCTCTAGAGAATTCTGATTGCGTTATACGTGTCTGTAAGTGATATCACATTATTAAATATCTCACAAAATCTTATCTTTCAGGCATGATGACAGAGGGTATTTATCGTCGTAGTGGGTCGAGCAGTGCGGTAGTAAAGCTATTAGAGGCTTTCAGACGAGATGCATGGGCCACACAAATAACGCGGAATGTGTACACAGAGCATGATGTCGCTACGGTTCTTAGAAGATTTCTTCGGGATTTACCGGATCCATTGTTCCCTCCTACTATACACGACCGATTTTGCCTCGCCTCAGGTAACAAACGATTCATACAAAATAAATTCAAACGATCTATATAAAATAAATATAGCAAAGACTTCTAAGATATCAACTGACAGAAAATAATTTTGATAATAAAAGATCATATAATGTTGTAAAAAAAGATCCATTTCCCTTTTTACAGAATCGACTAGCGAGGAAAATAGAGTGGCGACTTATCGGAAATTATTGTCCATCCTGAATCCCATAACGTCGGCGACGCTTCGCCGGATCCTGGCGCATCTTCACGGTCTCAGTCAGCAGAGCGCCAGGAATCTGATGACCGTCGAAAATCTTTCGGCGGTCTGGGGTCCGACTCTGATGCATGCCGGCGAGAACAGCGCTGAGGAGTGGAACCGGGCGGAGACCAAAGTCATTAGTGATCTCATCAAACTGTATCCGAAACTTTACCAATTGTCTTCGGCTGACCTAGCCAAGGAAGCGAAGATGCTGGAAATTCTGGAAAAGCATCACGTGTCCAACAACGGGCTACGAGGTGCGCCCTCAGGAGACCTTAAGATCTGGATATACATCCTGTCGCCGAATGGAGAGTGTGTGAACGTCACCGTAAGGATCTTTTCTAATTCTCTGACACAGATATAACAATTCTCTGTATCGCGCAATATTCTTTTTAGAGTAATGCTCGGAGCACAAAACCGCAAAGACAATTATCAAGACAATTTGTTATTCTACTTAAAATTCAGCTACAATATAATCTTACATTTATTTATTTTTAATTAATTAATCGATTAGATTGGGCCTCAGAAGACCGCGTTTGACGTGTGCCGAGAACTCGCCGAAAAAACCAACTTACCGTCTCATGAGCTGAGTTTAGAAGAATATACTTTGTCCGGTGCGCTAGAACGGCCGTTGCATCACAGTGAACGTGTCTTGGAAACAATCGCGAGATGGGGATACTGGGATTCGGATGATAGGAAGGATAACACTCTCATCCTCAGGAAAGACCGCTTGTACAAGGACATCGTGCCTCTGGTGGGTATACTAAGGACAAAACAAATGAAATTCACACGAAGTTCTTGATGTATCGCGGAGAAATTTATACAGCTTCCATGCACACGCAAAGATTATCCTACAGATTCCCACGATTTAAATTTATAATAGCGGGTTCAAGGTCGTACAAAGCGCGCGGGAGCATTTATGCGGATTAAATTGCGTGATTCCAGAGGCGAAGAGAAAGACGCGTCTCGCACTGTGCTGCGAAAACAGGATGTGATCTAATTGAAATTAATTATGTTTCTTCTCCCACTCTCTATCTCACTCTCTATTCCCCTCTGTGTAGGTAAAGCCGCCTATGACGATCTCCGGCGAGCTTAAATTTGCGGATACGAGGACGAAAAACCTGAAGACTTACCTCTTCGAGTTCAGCCAGGCGAAGCTCTGTTGTTACAAGGACAAGGTGTGCTCCGTGAAACTTCATGAATGGAGGATCGAAGATATCATTTGGTACTTGGGACACGAGCCTAAACGCAATCCACAGATGGGGTAAATATAATATAAAGTTATACATATTATGATTTTAATAGAGCTCTTTGAAAAATACTCACTGGATGTGTGCTTTCTTTCACAGTTGGTCCATCACGTTTATCACAAAAAACAAGAAACCGACGAGGTAAAAATATATTACCAATTTCCGTCAATAGATATAACAATGAATTTGTCATTTGAATTGTAATTTAAAAAATTAATACATTTGAGAAATACATTTATAAATGTTCAATTATATTCTTGGTAGAACAATTTAATTATTGATGATTTAATTATTTTTCAGATGTAAGGACAGTCCATATTTCGGGAATATTTTGGCAGGCACTTCCAAAGACGAACAGTATAGATGGTTAGCGGCTATGCTCTTTGGAGAGTATCAATTAAATCTCCGGGCTTCCGCGGTAAATCTTATGGATCCATGACCGATTAAAGACGATTAAATTATAAACCACTTCGTGCCTCCAAATCGATAAGTGATACTTTTTTCTATAAATCGCGTTACAGACTCTGAACAAATATAAATACATGTATAGTGCCGATCAAAAGAACTGACTAGCTTAATATTTTATATAAGCTTTTTTTTTAAACATAGTATCCTAAAAATCTGATCTCGTCTAACAAACGTTTATGTAAACTGAATCATTCTATTACGAATCGATTAGCGTGATCAACAGAAACGTCGTAGTTACGAATCAATGATGCTGTGAAAGTCTATCATTACAAAATAGTTAACATATAAATATGTGACGAATTATGGAATAATATACCATTTATAGAAAAATAAAATTAACGAGATAAAATAAGCATTATATTTTCAAATCTATTTTAGCTTAATATGTAAGGTAAACAACCTAGTGACCGGACATACACTTATATCCGAAAACTTATACAAAAACTCATCATTAATTTCAAATGCTTTTTTTATTATAATATTAAAATGTAATTATAATCTTAAATATTTAAAGATTATAATTAAATTTTAATACTATAATAAAAAAGCATTTGAGATTAATAATAATGAATTTTTATGTAAGTGCCCGGATAGAGATACATATGTACATATGTATGCTTAATAATATAATTGAATATCTATGTTTACTTTTCATACGTAGCAGCTTTTAACTATTAGATAGTCAAAGATAGCAGTAAGGGTGAAATTCAAATTCGTCCGAGCATTACTTCACATGACTGAACGATATTTCTTGATATTTTTCAACTCAGTAAAATACAGCTCGAAAAAAACGAAGCAAAGAAAGCGGATTTTATATATGTTAATATAAATGTTATGAATTAATGTACAAGTATAAACCGTTATACATTTCATCAATACTTTGCAAAGAATCTTCGTGATAATCGCCGAGATCATGAAACTTCGCAGATTGTTGGAAATCATTGAAAATTAACGCAAAGTGCTATGCGAAAAGCGCAATGGCAACCTTTCTAACATTCATGCTGATGTTTGTTTATTGTTTTCAATGGTGATCAAAATTAAAATGTCTAAAAATTAAAATCATTAGAATTAAAATGTGATTCAAATTGTTAAAATATGCTAGAAACAATTTGAAAAGGATATTTATCTTTTATAAGTGTAATTAGCAAGAGATTTTTAATCCTTTCATACAAATTATGTAGGAAAAATATCGCCTCTCGATTAAGAAAAATTATTTATTGTCTTATATTTATTAAACTCCTCACATACAACATCGTAAAAAATCTAAGAAAAATATAGCAAGATATATGTTAAGAAAATATATACATATATAATCTATTTTTCGATTAACTTAACACTTAACTTTAATTGCGTGAAATTTGCGTATTATTGTCCTTTTTTTTAGTTTCTTCAATTATTTTCCTATCCTACTTTAAAAGATATGTGAATTAATCTAACGCGTGAGACATTGGTCCCATTAATCTGCCTTCACCTTGACAGTTACATAAATAAACAATGCGTGAACACATCACGTTTGTCATAAAAAAAGAAAAACAAATACATTATATAATAATGTTCTTGTTTATGCAGATTTTTCAATTTAAGCTTACTCTTTGGCGTCACCTATGCCATCCTGGTTTATAGCGAACGTTGCTTCACTCTCTGGTAAACATGGCGAATCATATATCTTGCATATCCTAGTTTCTCCTCTGCCCTTACGTAAGTACAATCTTGTTGTGCTGGAATGTGCTAAAATATGACCACCAATCGGTTTCTTCTGATCCCCACCGAACATACTAGCAGCACCATCGACCTGCGCAACCACCTGATTTGTTATAACAACAGCAATCCCGTGTTCATCCGCTAGTCGTAGCAACATTCTGAGAAATCTGCCCAGATGATTCTGTCTGGCGCCTAATTCGCCTCTTCCAGTGTAATCTGTTCTGTACAGACCAGTTGCGCTATCAACCACCAGCAGGGCATATCTAGCCTCGGTCATCATGGCACTGGCCAGCATCAACAGTTGGGTCTGGTGGTCAGTGTTGTACGCTCTCGCACAGGCAACATTGTCGAGAACGGACGGTCCATTGATCTTGTACTTTTCAGCCACCGCTATCAATCTCTCAGGTCTAAAAGTGTTCTCTGTGTCTATGTAGAGGCACTTGCCTTCCGCACCGCCCATGCTAATGGGCAACTGACAGTTGACAGCGAGGGTGTGACACAGCTGAGACTTTCCTGACCTAAACTCCCCAAAGACCTCTGTAATGGAGCCAGTTTCAACTCCCCCGCCTAACAGTTTGTCTAGTTCCTTTGAACCGGTGGTGATGTAGACGATATTCGCCCGGGTCTGATGTATCTCTGTGGCGCTCTTAAAGCCCATCATGACCATTTTGGAGGCCTCCTGCTGCAACTTTTCCGCCTTGACCTCGCTAATGCCCTTGATCGCGATCAGCTCCTTCTTGGTCGCGTATGCCACCGACTCGACGGTGTGGTAGCCAGAATCCTGGAGCTTCTTGATATCTCCCGCTGTGATGCCATTTTTCTACGCGACAATACATGGTAACGGATAACAAGTGACAAGGCAAACATCAAGAAACTTGTTCGAACGTGAACAGACATGCTGGAAGCATCGTCGGTTATCTCAATGGACGCAACGTGACTTACCTCCAACGTTTTGACCAGCTTCGCTGGAGTGTATTCGTCCAAATCGTCATCCTCGTTGACAGTCACCGTTGAGGCAAGTTGTCGCTTCGTTGTGGTTCGTTGCGTCGCTTCCATTTTTAGGCGATTTAATGATGTCAGTCGCCGAAAAACACCCTGCTCGAGGTTAACGACGTTACTTTAAACTTAAACGTGCTTTTGCGCCAAAACACGTCAAAACGTCAGCCACCGTTGTTGCGACACATGCGCATCAACTCGAAGTCGCGTAGAATCATTTGATTCGATGGCTTGATTATGGACAAACGATTGTGCGCGGTATCCAATAGGAGAATTCAGTTTCCGATTGCTCTTAGAAAACGAACTGCCCTATTGGATATCGAAAGAGTTCTGAGCGCTGATTGGTTTGTCACGTTACTGTTTCTGCCTGGCCCCCGCGCTCATTTCTCATCAAAGCCTCGTTTCAGATTATTTCAGATACGCTCCGCAAGTTTGTCACATCTGAGAATTCATCATACGCTAGCTCCGTTCTTCCCTATTGTTTAATTTATTCTTGCTTAAATAATTACGTCGTTCTTTTTTATTTGGCGCAAAAAATAATATTCAAGATGGCGGCTGCCTTAAGCTCGCTTTTGACATACTTCTTATTCCCCCTCCCCCTTAATTTGTGTTACTTGCGCGAGGGAGCCACGTGGCCGATCAAGTCGCGCGTCGCGCCTCAAGGTTTATGGTGCCGATATGCAAAATTGATGAGGGAGCGCGATTGCGCGCGCTCTTTGCTCTTTGTGCACTCGATCGGCGGCGCCGTTACAGAGGGAATGGCGATGGAAGATGCTGCGTACCGCGAGCGACGTAACTCACGATCTCTCACATCCAGCCCGTCCCCGAACGCCGTCTTCTTTGACCTGGACAACACTCTCGTGGAGACGAGGAGAGCGGACAATCAGACTTGCCGTAAGGTACGAGAGGATCGTGTCTTAACCTAACCTAAGAGCTCCCAGACCCCAACCTGTTTCGCCTCACCCCTCAATCCGCGCGCGATCTGAACCTCTTGTTCCGCGATTCACCTTCTTTCGGGAGCGAGGCCGATCCACCCGATCCACCGTCGCGAAGTCGCTCACCGCGACAGTCGCACGCTCCCACGACGATTGCCCACTCGCGACGTCGCAAGCGAGAATAGCAGTCCCCTCCTCTTTCCTCGCCCTCTCGTGTAATACGAGCCGACTCCCCGATATAGAGCGCTTTCTTTGCGGCGCGCCGACTATTCTCGGCGCCGCGGCTCGCACCTTCGCGCGAGAATCCGAGCGCGCATCGAGGATTTTAAATTTCCTTGCTTTAGTTGCGCCTTCTCTAACCTCCCCCCCCTCACCTGCGACGTGAACCTCGCCTCGCCGTCTGGGTTCTTGACGGAGAAAGTGCAGGAAGGTGCAGCTAAACGTGGACGAACGACGTTTGACGTTTCGACTTTGCGCCTTTGTAACGCGGTGCAAAGTCCACGTGGAAGTTGCCCGCGAGACGCGCGTCGAGATCGAGAAAAATATCTCTTTCTCTAACCTACAAATTTTTCTAATAAATCAGTTATTTTTGTCGCGAGAGTAGTTTGTTCTTCGTTCGCCGCCGCGCGCGGGGATACGACACTTTGACTGATTTATCGATGACGTTCTAACGCATTGTATCTATTATTCTTAACGGAGCTTACATAGTTTTAAGGTTACCATGCGCGACGAAATTCCTAATACACTTCAAAGAGATACTTTTAATGACGCAGTAGTTGCGGAGCAGCGAACGGGTGCACGTGTTCCGCGTACGTACGCGTTGGCCGGTGGTTATTTTCAGCCACTTCGGTGAGTGTGTCAAAGGGCAAGGCTAGGCGGCGAGAAGATCGTTCTGGGAGTCCTGCCAGTTGGCTCTCGACTATGCTACGCGACGGACAGCGCAGCAGCCGGTCCGACGTTTCCTAGAACCGCACGCTTTCGGAAATTGCTCTCGCGTGGCGTAGGCACATCAACGATCTGCTGGAGTTACCTGGTGCAGTAGGACTAAACGTCATATATCATCAATCTTCTTTATCGTGTTCTTTCTCTTCTTCCTCTTCTTCTATACTCCTCTTAGAGTACGACAGGAGAGCACCATGAGTATCCCGGAAGTCGCAAAGTGCGTGGCCATACTGAAGGCGGTGGACACGGACTCGGAGAAGTTCGCCGCCCTGTTCATGGTGACCAAGCTGGTGAACGCAAAGAACTGCGACTCCGCCGCCAAGAAGATGCTCTTCGAAGCCATCGGCGCTAAGTTCCTTAAGAAATTGTTGTCCAGCACGAGCGTCCCCGTCGACTGCCCACCGCAGGTGTACAAATCGGTGGCGTTGTCCATAGTCTCCGCGTTCTGCAGAGACCCCGAATTGGCTTCCCATCCCGACATGGTGGAACACATCCCGGCGCTCCTGGAGATAGTATCCCAGGCTGACGAGGACGCGCCGGACGACATGCTGATCATCGTCAGCGAGGCTTACACCTGCTTGCAGTGTATCGCGCAACAGCCTCCCGGGCAAAAGGCATTGCTCGAGCAGAAAGCGGTTCCGAAGATGTGTGACATTTACGCGGAAAAGTCCTTTCAGACGGACGAGGCTCTGAATATTCTAGTCACGTTGGTCAACACGTTTGGACCGGAAGCCTGGAATCCAACCGATACCGCTCCTTTCCACGCCATAATCAACAAGATAGCCTTGGACTTCGAGACTGATCACACGGAGAGAAAATTCGAGCTGTGCACCATTCTGCAGGCTCTCTTGCAATCCTGCAGGAAGGAAATGATATCCACGAATGCAAAGGAGGAATCTTGGCCGTTGAGCATTCACAAGGGCCTGAACGATATTCTGAGATCGAAGATAGGCAAGAAGCAACGGGATCCAGCCTTGAAACTTGCGTCTGTGATGATTGATTTATTGGGTGCGGAATGGGCCATGTCCGACAAGGAAAACCCAAAGATATTCTTCCTTCTGCTCATTCAATTGGCGTCGATCGAAGTCAGGATGCAATTGGAGGACAAACAGCTTAAGGCTGTGCTCGAGAATGCTGACTTGGTCTCGGCTTGCTTCATCATTCTCGAAATTTCGATCAGTTACATCGTTACAGATCAGCTGGATTTAGAGCAAAAAGAAAAGCAGTCGCTCTACACGGCTCTGAAAGGCGCTTTCGCGGCCGTTATCGGTCTGCTGAGCTCCGTATCGAAAATGAAAACGTTGACAAACGTAAAAGAGAAGTTGTTTATTTGCTCCGTTGTCAGGGTGCTCACAGCTTGGATGGCGCAAGAAACGAGCGCGATGCGTCCTCAACTTTATGCCGTGTTGCCATACGTGCTGACGGTGGCCAACGACACTTTTTACGCTCATCGAAACAGGAAGCTGGCCGAGAAAGCGAAGTGCAGAGCTAAAGTGGACGAAGGAACGTCATCCGGAGAACCGATTGTTCACGATCCGTTGAGCGAGATCGACATATTGAGATTACTATTGCCCGCTCTGTGCTACTTGGCTGTGGAAGAGGCCGCCAGAAAGATTCTCCTTCAACACAAGCAGGACGAGATCCTGTTCGAGTGTCTGTCCTATCATTGGACCATCGTGCACTACAAGAAGCCGCCGGTACCGAGATCGGAGCGTCTGAAACTTCTGCAAGACGGCAACCGCACGGAGGAGCTGGATCTGCATATTCTTGAGGAAATGAAGGATTCTAGAACCGCGATGGTGTCCATCTGCAACGTCCTGATGAACATCACTGTGCTGGAGGCGAAACTGGTGGAGGAGTCGCCGACGTTCATTTCGCTGCTCAAGTTCATCTACAATAATCTGCCAGAGCTGAAGCAGATCCCAGAGAATCTGGTGCTTCATGGTCATCTAGCGGTCCTAGGCCTGCTGCTGATGAAGCAACAGGCAAAACGCATAAAAAAGAACGACTTCTCGATATGTCGTTACATTCAAGCCACCATAAGATTTCTGTGGGACGCGTACATCATCGACGAGGGCAACGATCCCACCGAGCTCGTAGTCGCCATGTCTTACAAGGAACACTGGATGGAGCTGATGGAACTCTGGTTCCTGGGGATGCAGACGATGGCCGGCGTGTTGCAAGTAATACCCTGGTTGTCGCAATTTACGATAGAGTCCGGCTGGGCGGAGGAGATCATCGAGACGCTGAAAAAAGTGAAGATCGGCGGTCTGCAGCCGAACGTCAAATCCGCCTTCGAGGATCTGCTGTGCCATTTGGTGAAAGCTGACGAAAGCGTCGCGTCGGTGTTGAAAAAATGCGGCGCGTTGACCGTCTGTCGGAATCATCGTATGATGGAGCTTGGAAAGCGTCTCTTTGGGGATTAGGACTAAGCGCGTTAAGAACGTTACTGTATAGCTTTTAATTTTTTATATTCCTCGAGCGATGTAAAGAAATTATGTGGAATTATAGAGGTAGCGAGAATTAATTTATTTTATTTTATTCGACCGAACGATTAATCAATCGAACTACTTTTGTATAAAGAGCAACTTGGCAAAGTATTTCCTTAGTATTTTGCGACTCGAATTTATTATTTTACATGCCTCCTGCATACGATATTCGAAATGCGTATGTGCGCGTAGTCCAGTGTATATTTAGACGGCATCACGTCTGGAAATAGTTTCCTGGCAAGCAAGAAAGCTAAGAAACGTATCGCTCGATGAAACTCTCTTCGTAAATTACGCGTATATAGTGATACACTACTTATTCTTATACAAGACTTTAATATGTACATTTCGTTTCTGTACGAGTTATTAATAAGCGTGTTTTTTGCTTTGTTACATTGCGGAAGCAGAGATTGTTGTATTGATGTTTTCGTGAACTTAAGATACTTTACGAAGATTTTGTAATGACAGAAATACTTTCCTATTAAACGGAAGATTTTGTAAGCATTCGCTTGATTTCATCACCATCATCCACTCTATCACTTTATGTGCTTAACGTATTTAATGAAGTTATTTTTAACAAGGATATTGAAGAAAGATTACTGGATAGCAGAGACGATCAATTTTGTACAATTATCTGCGAGCTGCATACGCGTTACGTTCGTTTTCAAAGATAAGTCCGTCATGTTTTAATATCCAGAAATCTTTCAGCTACAACTTATAGGCTTTGGAAATAACATATGATGTTGTTGTTGTTGTTGGCACAACTCATTTTGTTGTGATTACAGCAACGTCCGCGGGTGCCACTTCGAGTGTCCACTAATCGGCTCGAGTATTTCAATGAATCAATGCATTTTCTAGGTAATCATTAATAATGAATTAAGTGTCCTAAAAATCCTTAACTGACCGCTGTATCCTGTCGTCCTGAAACACACCTTTGTTGATTAATAAACTCCACATTCAATATTTGTCTCTTCATCTACTTTATGTCTTGTATGTCGCGAAGTCTAACAATTCTAATCTCTTTCTCTTTAACAAGGAGAAACGTTTTACTCCACAATATGAAAGCAAGATGGTCATCTGTCTGTACACATTTTTATTGAGTGTGGAAATTGCTTTCATCCTCATCTTTTCCATTTTCAGTTCTTTACTTGTCATTCTTTATCACACAAAACATAATTATAATGAGAGATAGCTAATGACTCTCATTGTATGCGTTTACCTACAGTTGGCTGAAGAGTTGACACGGGAATACGACATCCCGGAAGATGCGTCCGCCAAGATAACGGCTACATATCTGAAGCAATTTAGAAAGTGTCCGGACAACGCGACCCTCACGTTAGACACTTGGCGTACCATCCTCTGGAGCAAAGCGCTGGGCCACAAGTACTCGCATCTAGCAAAAAGAGTTTACGAAAGATGGCTCTATTTAAGATATCATTACATGATGCTGGCGCCGAACACGGTTTCCATGCTGCGTCAATTCAGGAAGAAGTATCTGCTGGGTTTGATCACCAACGGTCCGTCGAACGCTCAGTGGGAGAAGATACACAAACTGTCGCTGGAGCAGTACTTCGACGTTATCCTGGTATCCGGTGATCTGCCGTGGGAGAAACCAGAAGCGGAGATATTCCAAAAGGCTTGCCATTTTCTTAACATAAGACCTGAAGAGTGCATCATGGTCGGCGACAAGTTGGAGACCGATATTTTAGGTAGAATTTCTAACAATTTTATAATTTTACAAAAATTGCATAGAAATGTTTGTTTCTAAAAAATATCAGATTATATTGTATAAATGATCATATAGGTGGGATCGAAGCTGGACTGTATGGAACAGTATGGATACCTACCACGGATAAGCCTCGTCTCTCAGGAGACGATCCTAAGCCAGATTTTACAATAAGACACGTAACGGAACTTCTCCGCATATTAGAGAGAGGTCCGAATGCGCCGGAGCTTGAAGACTGTTCTTCAAATGGATCCGACGGCAGTTAATGAGCAGATGCATGTTATATTAATTTTTTTTTTAAAGCGTCTCGATGCTCATAAGCATTTTACGCCTTATTAAACAAAATCTTTTAGATTTTTGTTGTATGTGTTAACGTTGTTTTTTTTTCTATTGTATGTTTTACGTATACGATAGCACTCAGATGTAAACGTAGATTGTTTTAATACATTGACTAATATTAGAAAAATTTTTTTTTAAAGTTTGTATAACTTTATCACAGTCTACAGTTTTATAACTTACGAATTTTTAATGGAACACTGTAGTGATATGATCTGAGTATATCGATACAAATATATAGTCCTACATTTCATATGAAAAACATTAGATATGAAAAAGCAGCTTAAAACAAATGAAACTATTTTGATAATATTCTATAATAACATTTTATTAAACTTGTTTTAGATGACGAGAGAACCACCGCATGTTATATTAGTAGTAATCTAGTGACTTATCGAATTAATATCGCAAATAGATGCCAAGTGAGATATTTTTCAGTTACCTTTTCGAAGTTACCGTCTCGAAGTAACTGGTGTACCGAATAAGGGAGACAAGAAACTCATGTACAAACAAAATGCACAAACAGAGCCAGTAGCTGTAGATAAACGAACAAATAGGCATGGCAATTATATAACTATTTTAACGTCTATATAACTTAAAGAAAAAAAGACCGCGCTGTAATATATGTATTTAAGAGATGTTTGCATATATAATATATAAATTTCCTGTTGTACAAATGCGTAACATTTGTGTATCTGTACATAGATATGCACACGGAACGTTGTACATACATGTGCGGCTACAGTATATATATGGTATCTATTTTTTCATATGTATATTTTATCTCTGTTAAGAATTCAGTTTGTTGAATGATTCTATGAACCACAGATCCTCATACAGATATTGTGAAACCTGCGATACCAGAAAACAGATGTATTTGAATAAAAGATATATATGAATGTGAGAGATAAAATCAGTGCTTATTTTGCTTCTTTACTACACCATTTGTTGTCACATGATTAAGTGAATCATTCTTCTGCGTGAACTAAAAAATGTTGTATATCCAATATTTTTATTTCATTTTATTATATAATACAATAAGTAATTCGAGGGTGACATAAACATGTATACAGACGATATAACAAGCAATGCATTAAAAGCAAACTTTTTTTTAATGAGAAGGAACAGAAATATATTAATTAACTCATTGTCAGTTTATGATTCTACTGTTTTATCATGTTCGGATATGAATTCAGATTCCATTTTATTATTTTCAAATGTAACTTCAGGTTCCACTTCATTATTTTCAGATGTGACTTCAGGTTCCACTTTATTATTTTCAGATGTGACTTCAGGTTCCACTTTATTATTTTTAGATGTGACTTCAGGTTCCACTTTATTATTTTCAGATGTGACTGCAGATTCCACTTTTTTATCATTTTCAGATGTGATTTCCGCTTTATCATTTTCGGATGTGATTTCCACTTTATCGTGTTCGGATGTGACTTCAGGTTCCACTATATCATGTTCGAATGTGTATTCAAATTCTGTCTTTTCTTTCGGCTCTACTGCCTCATCTTGCGTGGATATGAGATTTGATGTTGAAGAACTCGCTTCCAATTTCTCAGGAGATTCAACTGAATCATCCGCGACATGAGAAACATGGATCGCTTCCGCTTCAATTTCAGCAGAAATCTGTTTATCGTGCTCTAGTTCTAAATGGTCCACTTTCAAGTCCGGGGAGTATAAAGTTTTCGTGTCTACTTGTGCCTAAATAAAATGGAGATTGTTATTTCCGGAACAACGTGGAATATCGAATTATCTTACCACTTCGGCGAGGTCTCTACTCTTATGGCGCAAAGTCTTACAAATGTGTTGAACTTGTTTGAGATCTACACCTGCTTCCACCAACGATGTCAGCACATCTCTTTCGGTGACAAGTATATCAGGATTCGCATCGACCAACAGCACTGATTTCTCGGCAATTTTCGGAAATCTTTCAGCCTTCATCATTTTCTGATAAGACTCCAATTTCTCCATCACTTTGTTTTCATCCAGAATCTTCGGCGGTGTGGGCGGCCTGATCTCGGACACGGTTAATAATTTTTGCGCGTGGATCAAATCCTCCACTTCCTCATCCGTGTCCGAATCGTCCTCTACATTTAAAGAGATCTTTAATTGATAGATCTCGTATAGCATTTTATTCTGAAATAAAGAGAAAATCCGCAAAGTCTCGCGAAAAACAAAATGTATATTGTAACAAATGTTGTGGCAATAATATTTAAGGAATTGTAAGATATTAAAACAATTTTTTCACACTTTATATATTTTTATCATTTATACCGTATTCAATATTCCTTTATATTGATTGACATGCTTCTTAAATACGTCGTGTAACTCCTTATCAGTATAAAGACCTCTCTGCATTATTTCTTTGGTGATGTCATAAACGAATTTAACATATTTCTTCTCTTCCTTTTTTTGAGACGCGAATCGTTTACAGACGAATTCTTTAGATTTTTCATCGTAATTAAAATCATAACATTGCGAGACACTCGAGCACTCTGAAGGATAATCAGTCATTTTCTGTCTTGGAGATCTCAATTTAAACATTGTTGAATCTAATCTAGTAGTTGTACAAGGAACTGAGAATTCTTTTTCATACCTATATTTTTTACAGAAATAAAAAAGTTAATGGAATTCTTAGTATGTAATATGTGAACCAATTTTAAACGAAGGAGATGGAAATAATTTATTGTAGAAAAGATCCATTTTAATTTATAGTAGCAACCTTTTTGGAAAAATTGAGACGTAAAATAATTAATAACTTGAAAAACTTCGATGGAAGTTTACCTCTGTTGCGAAAAGCATGTTGATGGTTCGACTATATGAGAGATATCTCGCGTAGATTTTATCTCTTTTTTGCAAACAAAATTTGGTACCGAAAACTTTTTACGTTTCGGCGAACATGCCGTCGTTGGCGACATCATTCTATGACTCTTCGAGGTCGATCGCTGTCGTCGATTCATTTGATCGGTTTCTTCGTAACACATTTGACTACTACAGGCCCTCAGCTGATGATCTAAATTATAATTGCAACTATCCAGATGCTTCGCATTTAAATCTATTCTTAATATATCCTGCATAAAAATTTAAAGAGATGGATTTAAAAAAATTATAATCTGATAACTTCAAAAAGCAAAAGAAAGATTCAAATTCCTAATTTCCAAAATTAAAGAATAATTTAATAATTCGGAAAGTGCCCTTTTGTTAAGTTTACTCCAATAATTTTAAGTATGTTAGCAACACTGAGTTTTACCATGGGATGATGTTCAGTATCATAGGCCAATCTATCGATTACATCGTCCGTTGTTTCTAGATGCAAACAGATTCCGCTATCAGCTCGTTGCACTTTACACTGCTGATTTCTTTTCAAGTAATTTTTATTTCTCGTATTGATTACGCTTTTTGCTAATAAAATCCTTCGTAGATGCGCGCTCATCGAATTATATGCCTCCAATTGCTCAAAATAGTTCTGTCCCGTTTGATTATAAGCTACAATTTTTACAGAATTTTTAATATTTACAGTTGTGACACAGAATACTGTTGCTGTTATATTAAACACTCACCACTGCTTTTTAGATTAACCTTCTTCCTCATGCATCTTGTCATTTCTGACGAAAAATTCAAATATATGATTCTCGATAACTATGATAGCGGAAAATAATTATTGGGTGAAAGTAAGTTCTCTTAAAAAATTTTGGGCAGTGTACAGTGATTCGGTGATATTAAAAATTTGCCATCCTCCCTTTAGATGGGAGCTATGCCATGTCTGCCACTTATTCACGAAGTGTTTGGAAATATTGGGAGTGTTCACCAAGTTGTGTTGACGGTCTATCGCTAAGCAACGGGCACGTGTTGAGCTCCCGCCATGTGCCTAGTATTCTCATTACAAACGTGAGATTATGCGCATATGTGATTGACAATTAATAGAGAATTCTCAATAAGATGTAACATTGTATTTTAAACGTAAAATGAGGAACTGATGATTACATTTGGCATGAAGTGTACAATGAACGATGCAATGACTGATATAAATTATATAAAAGATTAACACATATATCTTTATATATTAAATATCAATAAATGTTAAAATTGTTATCAAAATATTGACTGCACTTCACTAGATACTAAAAAAATTAAACACATATAAACGTGCCGTTCGTGCGGCAACGATCTCAGTCGCGATATAAAAATATAGGTTTTCTTGTATTTTCTTAGATCACCGTTAAAATGTTAAAAATCTGTATATTTAGACCTAAGTGAAATAGTGTTGCTATTTGGAAAGTTCAGTTTTCGAGCTGTAGAACTGGAAATGATCTTCAATCTGATCTCGTTGGAGCTCTGGTATGTACAATATTACTGATCTTGTAGAGGTACACTTGTGCTAAAATGGCAATGTCGATTGTAACTTGAACGGCACCGCACACTTGAAATTGTACAGGAGTATCCCTCAAAACAAAATAACACGTTTTGAAGATATCTCCCACAGTCCACATTGCCACCATGGCTATACTGAAATCGGAACAAAATATTAATTTAACTCTCTCACATGCACGTTTTTTTCTCTCCCCCCCTTATCTAATTCTTACCTCATTCCTACGGTCGACTTGTTCGTTGAATTACGAAGAAATTGAGGGACTCCTAGCATAGCTTCTATCAATACTGCCAGGAATCCAAGAATCTCAATAAATATTGGTATATCTAGAAATAAATATGTTATCACACCACCTACACTGGCAAACAGAAGCATGAAACTCAAATAAGACTTGAAGTCTGTCCACTTCCAAAAGAATCTGGCATCCAAATCTGCAAAATACACAAATTGTGCTATCTATAAATGCAGGTGTATGTCGATATTTGTATTAATTGTCAATTACAATAAGATTATATTTACCTGTAAGCACACGCTCCTTTGTTTTGATTATCTGCGTTCTGTTTTGTACATTAATGCAAAGCTTAATCATCACAAACATTGCCAGAATCATAAGTATACTTTGTAACAAAAGTGGAAGTTCATAGTGTTTGCCAAACCTGCAATAAGAATGTGTACATTCAATGTCTTTGTCATGTAATAACAAACATGTACCAAGAAGTGTTAGGTGTATAGAATATTAGAGGATTATTAGAAGCATTAGAATATATAATAGAATGATGAGATATATAACGTAAAAGGTACTAGAAAGGGATAAGACACATGTGACAAATTGTCTGTCACAGATACAAACCAAAATAGTATGCGGAGCGTGTTCGCGATTAACAGGGTAAGGCAAACGTAGAGGGAGAATCCTTCGGCGTCCTCCTTCCTTTTGATCTCCTTGTACTGCGGCACGTAGGGCACGATCGCGCCGAAAATCATCGTGGCGGACGCGATCCAACCGGCCAGGTTCTTCAGATTCACCTCGTACGTGTCGTCCATCGTCGCGGGCCACCGCTTCTAGCATGCCGCGTGCCCCGCTCCTGATCTACTGAATCGGGAAGAGGCGATGATTGTAGGCGCGAACAATTAATGAGTGGATCATCGTATGTGCAAATGAATTTACGCTTTTAGGTTATGAGCCAGCCATTCATCGTCACTGTCATGCCGCCGATGCGTGCCACATAAGCACGTATCCATGCTCGACTGTCGGCCGACGTTGGTAGGCCGAGTTTTCTTGCGATATATGTCAATATACGTCGAGATAAATGATTGTCACTGCATCGTTTCGAATTCCGATACCGTGACACGTTGACATTCACGTGCGGGACAAAAGCGTATTTTTATTTGTTTCTATTTTCGTTTTTCGACCGACCGCGTCGAGACGCGAGATACTTTGCAAGTGGCCGATAGATATCACAACGATAGCTTGAACTCTCCAAAATTACAATTATTATATGTATATTTTAATAATTAACGTTATTAAATTCATGATTTTTTATTTTACAAATGCTTCATAAATAAGTGTACATACTTATACTGCTATATCATAAATATTGTCGCAAAATTACAATTATTACTTTTTCTACAGTTATCTCTACAGATAATCAAACTCGGATGATAACATTAAAATTAGCTAGGTTTACATAAAAATCAATTTATATATAAAAATTAAGTAATTATCGAATTTTAAATGTATATTTACGAAACATCAGACTAATAAAAAATCATAGAATTAGTGCTGTTATTAATTTCTTACTCTATCGCTTAAATTTTAACAGTCACGCTAACTTCCGTGAGATCGTCGGTCTTTAATAATATCTCGTCGGTGAAATCGCCGATCTAAAAATGGATACCTAATTTTATATAAGAGCGAGGAAAACAACGATCAGCCTAGGATGCTGAGGGATGGCTGGAAAAACCCAAAATGCATAAAAGGTACGATCGCGGTTTGCATTATTGCCGATGACACTCGTAAACAGAGCGTGGTACGCGGTGGTACGCGGTGCGTAATGATGATTCGCGGTTACGATTGCTCGATAAGCCTGATAACGGCGTGCATACGCGTTTCCCCGTTTTATCGCTTAATTGGCGTACTCTGCTCGTCGTCGAGCGAGTGTAATGAACGCGCCCGAGTCCTCGACCGATCAATCTCGACTCATCAACAGGTCGACCCGAGCGACTCGGTGTGTTGGTCGCGGTTAAACGGATTAATTCATTTGTGCCACCAGCCACGACGGCAGAGCAAGGGCCCGCGAGCAATCAATTATGTTGATTGAATTACCCCGGGAAGGAAAACACGCCGTTGCATCGCACTAATTGCAGTCGCAAAAAAAAAAGAAAAAGAAACGCAACAACGCACTTCCACAGGCAGACTTGAGCGAGATAACGATCATAAACAAAGCAATAATAATATAATCACATACTGCAACAATTGACGTTGAAGGTAAACTATTACGCTCTCGAGTAAATATAAAAATATTTAGGTCACATGTGACTACATGCAATACGCGATTACGTTTGAATGCAGATGCAGTGGCTGGCCTTGATAATATGCCTTTATGCTGGAGTAGCCAGTGCACGCACGGAGGAGGATCAGCAAACGTCGAGCACAGGTGGGGTCTCGAATTCCCTTCCAGAACAGTGTTTTTATAGATACCCGACAGATTGTCCTGACTCTAACAGGTGTCCCTGCAAGAGGATCACGCTCGCGAATGTACCCGAGGGCAATGCTGCACTTTGCTGCAACACAGATCAACAGACTCTAGAGGATGGTCTCTCTTGCATAGGTGAGAACTGGAATACAAGATCTTTTTTTTTTAATTTATCAAACAGTGTGTATTTGTTACAAGTTACTCAAGTATTTTTGCTGTCATCTCAGGATTTGCACATTCGAATATAAGTTATGTACACATACGTAACGCGACCCTGGATGTGTTTAATGTAAGTGAAGTTCGTTGGAGGATGCTGAAATCTCTGGCCATAACCGATGGCAAGATTAATCGACTGCGAGGGCAGTTTCGCATGATGACGCCAATACAGTGTCTGAATCTCTCGAATAATGAGCTACGCGAGGTAGAGAATAATTCGCTGACGCGTTTGGTGCAACTCACCACGTTGGATCTGTCTTATAATAAACTCACTTACCTTCCAGCTTTGAATACCATGAACGGCCGGGAATTCTGGTTAGACATCTCAGGTAAACAAGCTACTGTCTGTGTTCAGTACTGTTATCTTAATTAAACATATACTTATTAACATATCACCTTTTTCCTTAGGAACAAATGTACTCTCGTGCCATGATGTGTATCAGTATATCAATAAAACGGGTGAAAAGCAAATCACGTTTAATCGCGAGAACGAAACTGTATGTTCCTCCTTGGCAACGTGGCACTGGTTCAACACCACGGAACAGGTGCCTCTTTCGCAGGTTCTTTATCTCAGTCTGGTACGTTTTAATACGTATAACATCGTGTGTAAAACTTTACATACAAGAAATGTAATCAGAATTAATCTTGACTTTTAGTTGCAAACAGAATGTCCAAAAAGTGACACTTGGCAATGTCAATGTGATATCAAGAGACTAGACATTATCGAAGGCAAGCCACCTACACACGCTGTAAACGTAGATTGCAGCGGAATGCAGTTGACGGAGTTACCCGAAAAATTGCCGCAAAACACTATAGCCCTTAATGTTTCTTATAATAATGTACGTGCGCTTTGTAAGATTCTACGTTACTATCGCGTGTAAATTGCACTTTTTTATAACGCGATGCTTCCTCTTGTTTTTTTTTTAGATTACGGTTATAGATGATCTCAGTACTAACCCCTGTTACGAAGATTTACGCGAGTTTTATGCGGATCACAACAATATCTTATCAATAAACAAGTTGGAGGGCTCGAAGTTTCTGGATAATTATGCCATCCTGAGTTTACGGGATAATAAAATTAAATCAGTAAGTAAAAGAAATATATCTCATTCTCTTTGATATCAAATGCACTTTCGCACATTCTAAATATAATAATGTATTTATAGCTGCCCACATACATATTAAGTCCAAGTGCGCACAATAAGAATTTTATGAGTTCGAGAAACTTAGTTAGGCTAGGAGGCAACAAGTTGCATTGTGACTGTAATACTGCTAAGCATCTAAAGGTAAACATGACACGTTTTTAAAAAATAAACTAGTGTAAAATATAATATTAAAAGAGTTTTTTTTTCCATTTCTTTTCACTTTAGGCCTGGTTACAAACGCGGATATTGGACTCCGACGAAGTAATGTGTGAAAATGTAAAGGAAAAAGTTATAGATTTAGAACCGTCGAAGATGTGTGTGTATCCAGGAGACTGGACGGATTACATATATTATATTATCGCTACCGAAGTGATACTTTTAATAGGTTTGATTGCCAAAGTGTCTTATGACTACTGGGTGTTCAAAACGGCAGGATATCTTCCATGGCCGGCGAATAAAATGCCAAAATTGCCTTGCGACTGGCTATTCGAGACGTAAATCACGTAAACGCGTGTAATTCCTAACGTACAATGAAACAAGTGTGCAATAAAAATACGATACTTTGTTATTGGGATATATTAAATGTGTCTTTGTAATGCATCAGGAGATCTCCAATGTTATAATGGATGATAATATTTAAGTCTTCCAGAATAGACTTTCAAAGTAATCTCCATATACACGTCCATGACAAGTGTTTTGGTAAAATTTGTATTCACTGTTTAGAATATGTATGGTTGTTAAGAAATGTACGATACGTAATTTTATAATTGTTTAGATTTATACATAATTTTATATGTAACTATTATTAAAAATAAATTATTTACAAGCAATTTTTAAGTCAATTTTCACGTATCTTTTATATGCAAATATCATTTTAATACAAAATCTCTTTCTAGAATGAACCTATCACACTTATTTCACATTATTAAAACATACAAGTGTATCGTACTTACATCATTAAATTTCCTCTTCTGATTTTTTTTCGACACATTTCTTCCGCTTACGTCGTTTATACGTAGGTACGGTTAATATCTTTTCGCGCGCGGGTGCCGTTCGCTCAAGCTTACGTCGTTCCTTTTTACTGTGTTTCTTCATAGCTAGCATGTAATCCGGTACGTCGCATCCGGATGCTCGCATAACTGCCGCAATACTAAGAAAAGAAGAACATTTTATATTATTTACTGCAACATACATGTGTATAAAAGAAGGGTCAATACGTACCTCCGTAAATTCACCGTATCCTGTTGAGTGAAAAACGTTACTGCCTTTCCCTTGTGACCGGCACGACCAGTACGACCTGTTTCGGAAAACGTTCAAGTAAGAAAACAGACAGCTTCATAGATTAACGTCGTTCCATTTCTCTGAACGTACTCGTGAAAATACTGCGGTATCACCACAGTAGCGAGACAGCATCTTATGACAGATGATAATGTGTTTATTCTTTATATATTCTATACGAGAGCATGACCCCTATGTATTGTTAGCAACACAATAGCTTGGACAATGCCGAAAGAGAAGAAAAGCTACTACTTGGAGCCGAGCATACTGTCGACAATGAGAATAGAAAAAAAGAGAGTAGACAAACGCTCAATGCTCCGTATCATCAAAGAAACGAAATAGACCTCTGTCTCGAGGATTTACTGATAAGACCGGTACATACCTATTCTATGGATGTACGAGATGGCAGACGGTGGGAAATCATAATTTATAACGAGATTTACACCTTTAAAGTCTATACCTCTGCCCATCAATTCTGTGCAAATCAAAACCCAGATCTTTCCCTCTCTGAAGCAACGCACAGTATTGTCCCGCTAGGGAAATACGATGATTAATGTACAATTAGACAGGTTATCAGATAAGAGAAAAGTTTCTTACCATACCTGTGTCATTGTTCTATCGGCGTGAATAACGTCCACATTAATTCCATCGTAAATTAGTTCGTTAAAAAGTTCTTGAGCCCTCTCTTTGCTTTGTACAAATACTAAGACCGGTGGCGATATACCCTTTATAGATAATTAGAAATAACATGTATACAGTAATGACATTTAAAAAGAGTAATAAAATATAGCAACTAAATGAATTAGCCTACCTTCTGAATAATGTTTCTAAATTCTACCAATTTGCCTCTCTCGCTACCAACGAAAAGAAGTTCTTGATTTACCAAATCTGCAGCTGCATTTCTGTAATAAAAACACAATTATTAAATTTTCATGTTTTTCCTAAAAATTAATTAAAATGTATATGCACACACATACCTTTGTCCAACAGTTACTGTTATAAGACCCTTCATGTTACGACGGCACCACTTTGACACCGCCGGAGTGTTCGTCGCACTGAACATACCGCGACGTAAATTTGTATTAACACAAGCCCTCGTAATCTCATCTAATTGTTCCCTAAAGCCGCGTATTCCTTCTTCGAAAAGTTTATCTGCTTCGTCCACAATCAACCATTCAACGCTGCAAAAGCAAAGTAAGAATATCATTGTGCTTAAATCTGATTATAATCAATGAAGTACAACTGTGAAAAAAAACATACTTATTTAATGAGATGGATGGAGGATCTTGATTTAAAAGGAAGACCAGTCGCTTTGGTGTAGTAATTAAAATATCTGGAATAGAAATTAAGTTTTAGAAGTTTTAAAGAGATTATTTGTTAAAATTTTTTAATTGGCTGTTACACTCACCAAACTTTTGTGAGCTTGAAGGGCCATATTTGGTGAGAGCCTGATTCACTTTACTAATTATATGAATTCTAAAGTCACAGCCGTCGCTCAATCTCAAGCATTCTCTATATGTCTGTTTGGCTAATTCTCTCGTAGGACTTAGAATAACAGCACGAAAACCTTTCTTTTGTGGTCCCCGCAAGCTATGAATGATGGGTAATAGAAACGCCGCAGTTTTTCCTGATCCTGTTGGAGCACAAGCCAGTATCTGTCTGCCCTATCATCAATAAAAAAAATAAAAAATAAAAAAAAAATACTTTAATTATTAATATATAACTTGATATAAGAATTTACTCACTTCCAACATAATTGGCATTGCTTGCATTTGTATTGGTGTTGGATACATATATCCACTGTTTTTCATATTGTCTAACAAATTTTCTGGCACTTGGTAGTTTGTTTTCAATTCATTAAATTCTAATATTATTTTAGGTACATGGCTGCCTGTGACTGAAATACGATTCATGTTTCGTAAATGATTTATCTGGAAAAAAATATTAAAGATACGTTACAAAACAGACTTTTCATTTATTTGTATTTAAGTCACTGTGTAAATCTCAAACCTTCTCTTGTTCCAGCTTTAACATTTTGTCAGCAGTCGCGACCTTTTTACGTTTCTTTGCCGAAGTATTTCCATCTTTCGGTACTGATAACCCATCCAGCAATGTTATTTCATCAACATCTTCGTCCTCCTCTTTACACTTTCTTTTTGCACTGTCTTTTGTATTAGGTTCTAATATCTCATCTTTTATTTTTTCCACTGTACTGCTTATGTCATTTTTACTTGATTTCACCATCTACATACAAAATTATTAATATGTGTTATTAAACAAATACATTAGGAGCTAACCTCCAAAAGAATGATGGAAAATTACCTGAAATTTTTCTGCATCTTGTCGAAAGCGTTTTGTATCAAATTTGACGCCGACTGCAAGTTTCTTGAAAAGATCATGAGCATCCATAATGTTGAGGCATAGAAATAATTTGTAGAATTAAGTCACACGGACCACGTGTGAACTTGTGTAACGAAGAATTCAACGATTAGCAGCAGAAGCAATTAGAATCAACTTGGGGAAGCAATGCCGCTAAAAGAAAATATTTGAGGTTAGGAAAATGTAGGTAAGAAAGGAAATGCAAATAAAATGCGACATCTGTACAAAATGATGAAAAGCTAATAAAGAGAAGCGATCGATAAGGTAAAAACCGAGTAGATAATGAAGAAAGGAAGATGGCAGAAGAATTATATTTCAAGGTTGTTGATTTTGCTATTCTACTTGATTAGAAAGCATGAGCATATTATTAATGTTGTCATTCTCAAGATCAGATTTTTTTTAGAATAACGCCTAGTATGAAACATATTAGATTTATTTTTTTTAATAAAAACAATTATATTTTGTACACTCTTACGTAAAGATGGTAATGGAGAAGACTTGTTCCAACCTGGTCCCATGGTGTAATGGTTAGCACTCTGGACTTTGAATCCAGCGATCCGAGTTCAAATCTCGGTGGGACCTGCTAGAAATTTTATTTTTTTTTATATTCGAATAATTAAGATTTTTAATTTTTTGCTCATAAACATGCAGTGAAATCTGCGATTCGTATATCGTAGTAAGTTCTGTTAAAACATCAAGATACGTTTAGCGATTCCACATGTTTTCCTCTGTTCATAACCTAATTTTAACCTAACTTGTTTTGTTTGCTGTTAACGCAAAAGCAATATATGTATACGTTTATGCAGACCACGTGCTGAAGCATTTTTAAGAATTTGATTGCTCGCGAGAAGGGATGGCTGAGCAAGACAATTCCGTGGTAGTTATTAAGGCGAAGCCTGTTCGCAAGGTTTTCAAGGCTCCCACGAGAGTCACCAAAATTCCCGAGGAGCTCCTGAACGATCCTCTCCTGAATTCTGCCATAGCAGCTTTACCCGCAAATTATAATTTCGAGATACACAAGTCGATATGGAGAATCAGAGAGGCCAAGGCGAAGCGAGTGGTTCTCCAAATGCCAGAAGGCCTTCTGATGTATGCCACAACCATAGCTGATATCATTGAAGACTTTACTGAAGCAGAGACTGTTATTATGGCCGACGTCACTTATGGTAAAATTAATTAAGTGATCCAAAATGCTTTCGGTATTTTATAATATCGTTTGTTTGTAGGAGCCTGCTGCGTGGACGATTATACGACACGAGCATTGGATGCGGACTTCCTGATCCATTATGGACATTCGTGTCTTATACCCGTGGATCAGACTGCCGGTATCAAGGTGCTTTATGTGTTCGTTAACATAAAAATTGACATTTCACATTGTGTGGATTGTCTGAAAGTCACTCTACCAGTTACCACAAAGATAGCGCTAGTCAGTACAATACAGTTTGCCACAACGATACAAGCGGTAGCAATGGAACTGAGAAGAGATGGTTACGAGGTCTCAGTGCCACAGAGCAAGCCACTTAGTCCTGGAGAAGTATAATACTTTCTTTACTTCTATGCTTGATTATTAATGGTAGACAACATGATAGACAATGGTTTTTAAAGATTTTAGGATGCACTGCGCCACAAGTTCGCTGTGCTGATGCGGTAATCTACATAGGAGATGGCCGCTTCCATTTGGAGGCTGCTATGATTGCCAATCCCAAGCTGAGAGCGTTCAAATATGATCCATACGCAAAGAAATTGACCGAAGAGTTCTACGATCACGAGAGAATGTTGAACACCAGGCACGACGCGATACAGCGTGCTATGAAAACTGACAAATATGCTCTAGTGCTCAGTACTTTGGGCAGGCAGGGTAGTCCTAGTGTATTGAGAACCTTGCAAAATAGAATCAAAGCTTTAGGGAAGGAAAACGTCGTGATATTGCTGTCGGAGATATTCCCGGACAAAATCAAGCTATTCAAAGATGTTGACGCTTTCATACAAGTATGATATTATCATGAAAGAAATACAAATTGTTTTATCAAAAATTTTTGCTTCTCTTTATTAGTATTTAATTTATAAGAAGCTGTAGAAAAAATATTTAAGTTGAGAAATGTATATGCAGGATGTCTATAAAGTCTGTCACCACTCCCTATATTTCAGAAACTGTTCAAAATGAGCAAAAACGTGTTCAATTATTTCAAGGCGTTCTACTCCTCCCAATCTCCTTTACAGAATATTTTAGTTCTTTGAAATGATTGAACATGTATTTCGTGGTTTTTTAAATTTTGAACCGCTTCCAAAAGATAAAGGACGAGGACAGACCTTATAGACATTCTGTATACATATATGAACATATTTGAAAAAAAATATAATTTTAAAAATAGCTATTAGAAGAAAAAGAGAAAATATTTTGTCGAGTTAATATTATTTCATATGTAGCTCTTAACAGATTTATATGTTTTACGTTGAATTATATCAATTATATTTTCTTCAAGATCGCGTGTCCACGGTTGAGCATTGACTGGGGTGTCGCGTTCGAGAAACCGTTTCTCACACCCTACGAAGGCGCCGTTGCTCTTAGGATGGCTGATTTCAATAGGGATCGACCGTATCCCATGGATTTTTACGCTACAATCAGTCTGGGGCCGTGGACGGCCAATCACAAGGAGTCTGAATTAGAAAAGACTGATGCTTGTTGCGGTAAATGTAAAATGGATAAATAAAGAAGTCGAATATTGTAATTTAAATTCATCATGAGATCGTCAATTTGTTAAATCAGATGAAAATATCTCTTCTTGTTTTCCACTACGATTGCACCAGTTCGCTTTTTAATAAATTTTTCATTAGACGTAGCTGTAAATTCGAGCAGGTGCATTCGAGAGCTGTCCATATTAAATCCCCGTCATCCCTAAGTTGTTGCTAGCGGAGCGATAATGGGCAGATAGGAGGGTCCGCGTGGGCGAATTACGTCATACGCCCACCTGTAGCCCGTTCACCCACATACACACACTGGAATATCGTACATACAGGGTGTACGAAGCGTAAGAGTCGCTACTCGGTTTTTTCACTTGCTTCTTACTATTAAAAAAAAGATTGTTAAATTACACACATTTAATTGGAATATCATTATTCCAAGTCGTTTATAGAGCATATCGACAAGATTGCATAAAAAGTTCAGTGAAAAAAATTAATGTTAACTGCCAAGTAACGAATAATTTATGCAAATGGAAGCGTTCTTAATCAGAAAGATATTGTTTTGAATATCGAAATTTTTGTTATTCTACACTGCTGTGAAACGCATATCGTACAAGGGTAAAATATAGCGATAAATATATGATGAAACGACCGATGTGGGTGAAGGAAAGGAGCACAGAGTACATGACAAAATACCGGGGGTGGAAGGCGGCGCCGGCCGCACCCCGGCGTCGCGACGTCAGTCGTTGTTCCAGCGTGGCTCAACAAGTACACGCGGGGCGCCTAGTCCACGGTTTCAAATTTTGGAATAATCTTGACGTGACTTGTCATACAGTTATTCTACATTAAAATGCATTAAATCGACGAATACAACACGAATTGTGAAAGTAAGTCATTCCAAATCATCATTTACCTCGATTAGTCAACGATCTGATCGTCAACATTGGTAAAAAGTAAGTCATAAAAAATGCCAAGCATCAATTTTATATCTTCAATTTATATATATTAATTCTTATTCCAATTCTCTTTACTTATGATTTGGAGATAATAAATAGAAAGATGATATGTCAAAGATTAAAAAATTATAATCAGTGAAATTTATTTGTTTCTTTATTAGAAGGAAAGAGTATACTATGCGGTCTAAATTGACAAACGAGAATACTTGGGAAACAAAATGGACTACGGAATCGTCGCAGAGTGGTAGAAGCTTGCGACGAACGACGAAAAAAGCGGAATCGTCGGGATTGAGATTGTCAAAACCCTCCAAGGGAAATAAGGCACGGGAGAGAACTCTCAGGAGGCTGGAAAGTAATGAACGCGAGCGTATGAGGATGCACAGCTTGAATGATGCGTTTCAGGTGCATAAAAGCTATTGTTATTATATTAGCTTTAAAATATAAAAACTGATAAAATCATAAAAAGGGTTATTACATGAAAAAATATCTATTATAACAAATATTTATCTCTGATCTTTAAGAAAAATATATAATATACAATGTCTTTAAACATTAATTTTATAGAATAAATCAGTAAATATACTTCTTCTTTCTAGTCTTTACGCGAAGTGATTCCACATGTTACCAAAGAGAGGCGGCTCTCGAAAATCGAGACATTAACATTGGCTAAAAATTATATAGTGGCCCTTACGGACGTAATATGTGCCATGAGAAGCGAGGAGCGATCGGAGGATCAACAGACAAGTGGCTCTGAACGTCAAGATTTGTCGAACGGCGAATTGGAATCGACTTCTGTTCGCCTCAACATTCCTGTTGCCTCCAGATCTTGCGGTTCGGAGACTCCAAATTTTTATCAAAATAATCATTCGCGGTGGGAGAAGGATCAGAGCAATGTTACAGGTCTCTGAAAAGTTACGATTCTAAGCGATACAATCGAGAAGAAGCACGAATTGAGATTTCCTACAGTATTTTGATTAGTCTTCCCTTCCTTAATCGTGCATGCGTTTACGTCTTAAAAAGTTCCAAATATCCAACGCGTCTTATCAAAATTAACAATGTATTTTATGACTGATATAATAATCTAAGAAAATACTAACTATATGTGCCAAAAGAAAGATAGTATTCATCGCAGAAACGAAAAGAGAATATTATATAGATATTAATATAGTAATATTAATATATAGAATGTCATAGTGTTTTATTTCATATGTGGCACTACATATATTTTTCAATAATAAACAATCTAAAGAAAAGATTATTTACAGAAATGTTATATTAATGCATATGTTTATATATATATATAGATGTGTGTGAAAAAATTTAAACAACTGCGTAAGTTTTTATATGCTTTTGCAAATAGCGAATGGGTTACGAAACTATAAAGTATTATTTATTATAAATCACTTTACAAGAAATTATCTCTTATATTTTTATTCTTTATTATAAATTTATGTATTTATGTGTCGTAATATATACAATGACAAACGGGCTACGTAATTATAATAAAGAATTATATATTTACTATATAGAATATATATTATAACATATATTCAAATAAATAAATTTAATTATATATTTGAAAAACTTGATCTACGTTTTATATTAATTTTCTATACTTCTTTTATGTGGAGATATACAATATTAAGATAATCAATGTTTCATTGCAACGATATACAACAAACAATTGTTTTATATACAAATTATGTCAGTCCATCACCGAACGAGATAGGCTGCGTAGTCAAGTCTCGTAAATTGACTAGCACCGCTGTTTTTGTTTCTGAGAATTTCGGAATGCAGATCAATCTCACCGCATGTCCCTCGTCAGCTACACGAATTATTTCACGTGAAAAGTTAATAATCAAATCAAATAAAAAAAACGATTCTTACCTGTAACTAATTTTGTATCGTATTCATTCATGTTTCCAGCGAAATATATATCCGGCCATTCATTCATAATGAATGGATCGTTTTTGAAGAACGGATAAATTGGAAGAGTGTCAGGACCGGTTGGAGCGTAATGCCTCCAGATTAAGGTACGTTCTAACCATTCTAACGGAGACAGCTGACATAATCCAGCGATTTTCATGATATCCACGATCGGTCCACCGCACGAACCGGCTACGACACGACCCCCAATATTTGCGATCCAAGGATTAGTTGCACCATGCATGCTTTTAAACCTGTACATATATTACAACTAAATTGTAAAGAAAGCTTGATGAATGCAAAATTTAAATGTATCGCTGTTACCTAGCCGATTTCTGTAAAGTACACGGATGGAAGGGCTGCTGAGGCATGCTGTAATTACAAGTGGGATCATACTCTCCCGGCATCAGCACAATGCAGCAGCAGTGAAGGATATTGCTGAGAAAAGCGTCAAGCTTATTCATCGCCATTATATCTTCCTTGATTTTAAGCTGGTCATGCGATTTGATCTCGTGATAGCCTTTATGGCTGTATATCTTCGCAGAACCACGAATGGTGTTTCCTATGCAATTGTTTATATGTGAATCACTATCGTTAGTCAGCAAATATGAACGTTTTGGCGATTCAGTTACCAGCAATAATGATTCTAGTAATTACTGCTTCTTCTTTTTGAGCACTGGCATATCCTGCCATTCCGGTTATCCATTCCGAGAGTAAATCTAAGCTAAGTTCATCTGTGTTATTAACTAAATCTAATCCAGATACCAGCAGAATTTTTCCATCTTCCACCAACGAGCTGCTCGAATTGGAAGGCTTCGGGTGGTACCCTGGAAAACACCAATCCTCTACCTAAGAACAAAATTCTATATCAGCAAGTTGGACTTCTGTTTGTAGACTAATTACGCAAGTATATACCCAGAAAGTTCCATTTTCTAATTCATGCCCTAGTACTGCACAGATAAGCCCTGTAACTACTTCCTGTACATCCATGTGATTTCCCACCAATCTTATGCGTAACGTTTCATCCTCCAAGAATAATTTGTCGTCGACCGACGCGTAATTGCTACTCGGTTGAGCTTCCAGCTGTAGCTCCTTGCTGAGGTCGCGCAGCAAGGAAGGTTTTAATCTCTGCTCCTTATAAAGCACTCCTACCAAAATATAAGACTTTCCTGGGTTTTCCAGGGTCAAGCATGAAACCTCTACATGTGGATGATCAGCTGCAACACACGTAAAATGGAGTAACATAAATAATGCAATGTGGAAAGATTTTGGGTGCATAAACACATGGCTTACTCCATTTCAGTTTCGCTTTGCATAACGTATCTTCTCGCAAATCGTTCAGCCTCGCTGTGTATATATTGAGAGAGTCATTATTATATTCTCTCTCTGTCAGCTTAAATCTGCCGAGGTCTTGGAAGGAGACAATTTTCCGATTGTATTCGCGCGGATCGTCGACTTCCATTTCTTCCAGTGAGCTTTAACTCGTTTCTGAAATTTTCCAAAATTACGTTCGTCGTGCAATAAAACGTCTCGAACAATGTATTATTTTATCGAAGATAATTAAATATAATTATATAAAAAAAAGAATGCAGGGGCGTACCATTGTTTTTCATTGTTTTCCGCGCGTGAAGAGGAGCTTGCTCGTTTCGAAAGAAACATATGATCATGCTGTCATTGCGCTGTAAAGTGTAGAAAGTGGAGATATATAGGCCCGCTTGTTTTTTAAATTATTCTACACCTTGCGTCTTTCTTCCTTCCTCTACGATCGTGTATATATCTGTTTCGTTTTAAATGCAGAAAGTGCAGTCATTGTTGCTCCTTCCCGGAAAAGATGGCCGATGTTCACATTGGTCATTAAGCGCAAGAACAGTGCCGGAATTTTAATTGGCAAAGATAGGTGAAAAATCCCTCTGGAGAGCGTGAATAACATATACATTCTTTGGCTAAAGTTTTCTCATTTCTCATATTTTTAAGAATTTTTCATATTTGTGAAAATTTCTAAAAAATATTTAAAATTTTTTCAAATTTTTTAAGTTCTTTCTTCAAAAATTATAGACTAAGAAATCTTAGAACTTAGAACATGTTAAAGAATTCACATATATATTTTCTTTAAAAAAATGTAGACTTTTTAGATTTTACAAGATTACTTCAGAAAGAGAAATTTTTAGAATGAATCAGAATTCACATATATAAAGAATTTTAGAAAAGATGTAAACTTTTTCAAATGTATTTATATTTTTCAAACTTTGTAAGTTTTCTTTATAAATTATAGAATGAGAGCAATTTTTAGGATATACGTGAATTTAAGTGCAAGGAAAGATCGGGAAGAATAATTTGACAAAATTAGTTCACTGCGCCTTTTGCCCCAACTGATGCCGTTCCTGGAGTGGAATTACATCTGCACGCCGTTCATTCGTGCTCACCATCTGGTCCCGGTGGCGTGAGGGTTCGTGTCAGGTGAAGGTGGTTCTCGACGACGAGGCGTACTTCTGCACTGGACTCCACGAGGCGAAAAACAAGTTCTGCTTCCGCTAATTTCTTCCCTTTCTGTTAGGAAATGATACCGAGCTGCCTCAGGAACGTCGCCGTGCAGTCGTCACGACGAAACGTAAGTGCACTGACGCGGGCGACGCGTGACCTCTAAACACTCCGCGTCGCGTTTTTCCGTGTCAGGGCCTCGTTACGAGTCCCAAACATCCCTGCTTGCGATACCGTATTTCATGAGTCTTCTTCTTTCCTCAATAACTTGCACACTCGCCAGTTTGGAAGCTGGAACGAGGTAATTATCATCCGCGATTCGCGCTGCCTTGTGTTTGCTTTGGATTCGATTGATGTTAACACAAAATCTTGAGCTTTTTCACCAAGGAACACCGTTCTCACTGATTCTCACAAGATAACGTAAACTTCACACTGTCGCACGTGTTAGAGTTACATTACGATACATTCTTGTGTTGATAAACATTCATTAGTTTCTGACGTTTCTAGGTGGCCTCATTCTTCTTAAGCAAGAAAAATAATTATGCCACTGAAGCCTCCTTCGAGACCAAGCCTTTTCGCCTGCACAATTTAGACCACGGCCCGTCCACTCAGGTTACAGTGACCCGAGATGACGCTATCAAATTGTTTAAACAACTACATACGATACGTCGTATGGAAACGGTCGCTGGCAACTTGTACAAAGAGAAGATCGTTCGTGGATTTTGTCACTTATATTCTGGACAAGTAACGATCCTTTTGTATCTCTTTTTATATTCATTTGAGTCAAAACAACTTCAATTTTTTTTTGCATTTCTTCTGCAGGAAGCTTGCGCAGTTGGCATGAAAGCTGCGATGAGACCCCAGGATGCTGTAATCACGGCTTACCGTGCACACGGATGGACTTATTTGATGGGTATAGATGTGTTTGGTGTTTTTGCGGAACTTACAGGCAGACAGGGCGGCAATGCCAAAGGCAAAGGTGGCTCCATGCACATGTACTCCAAAAACTTCTATGGAGGAAACGGCATTGTTGGCGCTCAGGTTCGCGTTGATTCTAATATTCAATTTAATATCGTTAATGTTTAAACTTTTTGAAAATATTTTCACATTTCCACTGCCAATTAGGTGCCGCTGGGAGTTGGAATCGCCTTTGCGCAAAAGTACTTGAATAACGGTGGAGTTTGTATAACGTTGTACGGCGATGGCGCAGCCAATCAGGGCCAGGTGTTCGAGGTATACAATATGGCAAAACTGTGGGACGTACCCTGCATCTTCGTCTGCGAGAATAACGGATATGGAATGGGTACTAGTGTGGAGCGTGCCGCGGCGAGCACGGAATATTACACCAGAGGCGACTATATTCCTGGAATATGGGTGCATTATCCCTCTCTTTTGAAATATTTGTTTTATTTAGATAAACGGAACTTACGGTGAAAATTGTTCCAGGTTGACGGAATGGATGTGTTAGCCGTGAGAGAAGCCACGAAATTTGCGATCGATCACTGCACATCTGGTAAGGGGCCGATGGTTATGGAGACGATGACGTACAGATACAGCGGACACAGTATGTCGGATCCTGGAACCAGCTATCGTACGCGAGAAGAGGTACAAGAGGTTCGACAAACTCGGGATCCCCTGACCAGTTTCAAGGAGAGAATTCTAAATGCCAATCTCGTCACTGCGGAAGAGATCAAAGTAAGTCGGATCTCGTTAGCTTTTGTGATTATATACTTTACATTTGTTATTATTAATAATTTATTCTATTTGAAGTGATACTATGTAGATACAATCTTTTTCTATTTCAGGCAATAGAGGGTGAGATCAGGAAATTGGTGGATGACGCCATGAAAGCTGCCAAGAACGACAAGGAAATTCCACTGAGCGAGCTCACTGCCGATATTTATAGCAATTGTTTAGAGAAGGATATTCGAAACACGACACCCTTCAATCCTTTATCGCATACCAGACTAGGTCCCGCTATAAACGCTTAAAACTGCTCAAAGATCCTGAAATATTGTATATTGTACAGTCATGTGCCACGTCTCCTCAATGTTCAGATTTTCAGACTAGTTGTACATAGATGTACGTGCCGCACACGATTCTTTAATTCGAGGATGTATATTATTTCATTGAAGAACTGATATTAAAATAGATTAATTCGCGTGCGAAACATTATGCACCGACGTTAATCTCAATGCTCCGCAATACGCGCGCGTAACATTTTACGTTACAACCAAACGCGACGAACGTACGAAAGATAGAAGATCCACATTTTTAATAATTTGAGGAAATTAAATTTATTTATAGCCTAATTCATTTCCAATACGAAAGTTACCATGAAGAGAACATCTTTTTATGATACAACGTGCGCCTAATATCCGAGCCGTTTGTTAATGTATTAATAAAAAAAATAAATCTGTAAAAAAAAAATAAAAATTTGGTTATAAAAATAAGTTTGCGAAGAAGGTAAATTTATTATTTTGCAGAGCGTGAGAGAGACGTTTTTGAATAGCAATTGATCGAGAAATCTCGAGGTTCGAGTCGCGAGAGGTCGAGAAAAAAAGAAGCGTCGAACGTATCGACCGGTCGATATCGAACGTCGGCCATATCTCTCCAGTGGCGAACAGGTGTACGGCTAACCAACGCTCTGCGCTTTCGTTGAAGGATAAATTAATTCGCGAGGTAAAAGAAAAAAATGGCTCGAATCACCGCTGTGAAGGAACATCTCGAGAAAGCATTGAGGGATGAGAGCAAGCCGTGGACGAAGACGTTCACTCTCGCGGAGAAGAAGACCGGTGTCGATCGGCTGTACATCTTTGTCGGTGAGTGCCCGTCCGGTGGCGCGGTTACGCGAATTTTCCAGTCATTCCGATTGATTGGTTCGGCCACGCGCATTTAGATAATTATTCAGCCGCATGTTAATGCGATCTCACGGCTTCTCGGAACTCGCTATCGCACGCTCGTTACGCAACCTGATGAGCTCCGAGTTTTTCTCTTTTTTTTTTTTCATACATACGTTTTACGCCGCTTGCTTCGCTGATAAATACATTTCGGAACATTATCCGAAAATCTGCAACTTGTTGCTCTTTACTCGCGAGTCATCGTGCAATCGTATGATGGTATCACTTCCAGAATATCCCCGTATTTTCGAGCTGTTTGCATTTATAATTCCTGCAAATCAATACTTTGAATTTAAATAGGAATATTTCAGGGAAATTACATTATTACTTTATTTATATATTGGTAGGATCATTGGTGCTGCTGGCTTTATACTTGGTATTCGGATTAGGACAACAGCTAGTGTGTAATATACTTGGTTTTGTTTATCCTGCATACCAATCTATGAAAGCGTTGGAAAGTCCCAAGAAAGAGGACGACACAAAATGGCTTACTTATTGGGTTGTTTCTGCTATATTTACTATAATAGAGTTCTTCTCTGAATATATCGTCTGCTGGTTTCCAGTCTATTGGCTATTCAAGGTATAATCCTAAAGAAATTGATCTTAAAACCAAAACGTGCCCCAAAAGCAAACATTATAAATTATAAATTTGTACTGCAGTGTATATTCTATGTATGGTTGATCGTGCCAACAGCTGAGTATAACGGCTCCTTGATTCTATATCGACGTCTCATCCGTCCAAAGTTCATTCAGTATCAGCCTGACTTAGACAGATTTTTGTCTAATGCTCGTGACACAGGTAAGACTATTATTTTTTTTATCAAAAATAATCTGGCTTTCCTGAAAATATAGACTGACGTGCAGGAGGGATATTTATTTACAATACAAATCAAAGCAAAAAAAACATGAATGATATGTTTGTAGCAGTCAAGACTGCAGCAGATGCATTGCTGACCAACAAGCAAGATTAATGAAGCTATAAATCAAACACATAGAAAGTCCATTTGTGTCTTTCCCTTTTTACTCATTCCTAGCAGAGAGAGAGAGAGAGAGAGAGCGTGAATTTTCATCAAATATTGCGTAATATTATTGAGCGTTGTTACATTCACGACTACAAAGATGAAAAAAATGCCAAACGTAGAAAGTTTTGATTATCCCAGATACAATAAGCAACTGTCAGATGGATCAAGGAAAAATCAACAGTTATCCAAAATTTGTGAATAGATAGCAAATACATATATATGAATGAAAAAAGCCTCCCACTGAAAATAAATCATTTACAGTATAACAGCCTGCTTTCAGAATTACAAAGTAATGTGATTGAAAATAGTTTCAGCATGGAAATAAGTTTTATTTTCAGATAAACTCGGTTTATTGTTCACATTGATTCTGAGCCAACTGAACATAAAACTTGGAGTGTTCTTTGTATAATAGGTAGATTGGTTGCGTGTGTTTTTGCCATTTGTGTAATCATTGATATATATATTAGAATACTTTATTTTTAGAGGAAAATTTCACCAACATTAAACTTTAATCATTTGATTTTTTGTTAATTCATTTTTTTTCGAAATAATTATTTACTCTAATAATGTTGATTGTATATTGATATTTTAGTTTTCTATCTTAAAATATTTATAGTATCGATTTGAAATAGATAAAATGTTGGTGAAATCGGCTTTTACTAGGTACATTTTACTAAGTAAGTTATTTATTAGGTATTGTTGATAAGAATCTGGTAAAAATGATTTAAATACCTAAAAATAGAGAAGATTGAACGTAATTGGAAATGGATATCTATGATATATTCAGATACGTAGTTAAATTTAATCTAACAATTTGAAATCTCCGATGACATATGTTGCCATCAATTTGTTATATCGCGGTAAAGTGAAACTTTTGAGACGAATCAGGAATTGTTGCCTTCTAGTTAGTACACGAGTCGTCAATGAAACGGCACGCACAATTAGCTTAAATTGTACATTATATATGTGAGATTGCGTCATAACTTGCATGCGATTCTCTTACGTTTATAGTATATTTCTGTTATCCTCGAACAGCTTCGATTTTTGAAGAGTACAGACAAGCTTAATATATATGTATATTGCTCAAATTATAAGCCACCGTCTTGTACAATTTAATAATCACGTATCCAACCAAGTCAATGTTCCATTTGTGGATCTTACGAACTTTCAAGTACAATTTTTCTGTGTCTTTTCCATCACTTTTAAAGTTTTTAATTCGCATATGGATAGTGTTACCAGTTGTTGCTGAGAGGAGGATATTACGGGTTTGAAACAAAATTGTAAATTTAGAGATATTGACAAAAATTATAAGCCATTATACACGCACCGCAATAAATATGTTTTTATTTTATACACTTCCTTTTCTTCTCCTCTTTTTTTTTTCTTTTTCGCCGATTACTGATGTTAATCATAAAAATCGATTTCCTGTAACAAGCTCCTGTGGAAAACCGAAATAATCGTATACACACAACAACTTTGTGAAATCATAGAAATAAACCAATTAAAATAATCCTCAAAATTTAAATTCACGAAAAGACTAAGAGGGTTACATTTCGTTGAAGTGAAATTTCTCTGCTGTTAGCGCGAGCTTCCTTATGTGACGAATAGTAGATGCAGCTGCGATTTGCACCTCTGGATCGTCCGAGCCCACCAAGCGTAAGACGTGCTAATACATGAAAATTCCATCGACGTTTTTAGATATTCAATTAGAATTTTCGGAAGACGAAAAGCACAGCAAAAGTGCAATTAGTCTTTTCGGTATACTGAGACGATAATTAATCAAATTGTGTTAAAAAGGCGTAATAAAAAAAAATTGGACTTCCAGTTTTTATTGAACATTTGAAAAAATCTCTATTGATCGTATTAATTAAAAGATATTTCCATTGATTCGTATTAAAAAACTATTATAAATTTATAATGCAATGTTATAAATTAGTGCGTTCATCAGTGCTTATAAGAAAATGTCCATTTTTGAATAGAACAAATTTCTTTTTAATTTCGAGGACTCAATTTCGCTATAGTTGTGCCCTTTTAACATTGAGCATTACGTATGCAAGAAACGTGAGCGTCTAATTGTACCTTGATAACGCCGCAGGTATGCATGGTCACGCAATTTAAGGGCTCCTTGCTTAAATGGTACACAGCAATACAAACACCCTTCAACACGTCCTTGTTCTTGCTGGTCATGTAATTAACGAGCGGCGCGACAGCGTTTAATTTGCCGAATTCGTAACTGTTCCGATCCCAATCACAGCAATATGCTATCGCCAACGTCAGATTAGCGCGTAAATTCTCGTCGTCCTTAAAAAAGAAAGTCATCCTTTATTGCGCAGATTTTGATTTAAAATATTTAACAACCGATGAAATATTTAAGTGAAGTTACTTCATGGAAAAAAAAGGAATGATCTTTTAAAAGAGTAATGTAATTAAATAATTAACTAAATTAATTTAATAAAAAATATACGAGGAATTATATGTAAAAAGTATAGTTATATTTTATTCCACATGTTCGCTAAAAAAAACCTATAAATTAGTATAAATTATTCGTTGACGCTTATTCTGTAAAGCGTATATAAAAATAAAAATTTATTCTCGCGAATATATCAATTATTGTCTTCCTTTCCATGAAGTAGTCACAAAATTCATCAAGAAATCATCGTCGCAAGCAGCGCTGAACTAACAGTTTCCACGAGAGCGGCCAACTTCTTCACGACGCCGTGATCCGTCAAGATGCCCAGATTCTCAGGATCGGTGGCGATCTCCGCGATCATGGCGCAGACCGCGCTGAGTACTTCCGTGTCCTTGCTCTCCAAGAGACTGACCGTGAGCTCCAAGCCGCCCACGAAGGCGCGCACCATTTCCGGCGAGTCCTTGGCGTGCCGGATGCAGGGTACTAGAGCGAGACAGGCATTACGCTTGATCACGTCGCTGGGGTGCTTGAGCAGGGACCAGACTAATCGCACGCCGTCCAGCCGATGCTCCGAGTCGTTGATAATGTCCATGCATCTCTCATCGACGGCACACTCTTTCAGCACCAACGGCACGTTCTCTAGTAATGGCTCGTATGTGGCGCTCAATAGTCTAATCTACAAAGGTGAAGTACTCATTCTGTGGTATCGTACTCGGAATAACGAGGAAACATCGTTCGAACGGCATGGCGCACGTTAACTCGATTAATCATCGGGAGCGGTACTCACAAACCCTTCGATGCGCAATCCAATTTTCGCCTCATTTAGAAATTATCTCTCATATATACTCCAATGGGATTAATTAAACGTAAATGAGTCTACATAGCGATATTCCAATAACAATATTGATCATCATTAAATTGTACATACATGAAATGAGAATTGATCTTATACTCACTCGAGGATTGTTAAAAAAAATCATAACTATTGTTTTCATCATGTCAAAATATTTGTTCTGAATGCTAGATAAATCTATTTGTCCGGTCTTTTAAATGATTCTTCCTTTTTTTCAAGATTCTCTTTCTAGTTATTAAATCAGATGTGATATGATTTAATGTCCAAGCATATTTTTACATGCATAAAAATTACCTTTTATTCGAGAAGGAAAAAATTTAATTCTCCATGCCGTTACATCTTTGAGATTATCAATGTGTACGAATATATTCCCTCCTGGTATATAAGCACGCAAAGTTATTGTTCAACGCGGAGAAGCAAAGTTTGACCCAGAGAGAGAAGACAACCACGGATAAAAGCGTACTTTGAACAGTCTTTACCAGTTTCGGTAGACCCTCGTTAGCCCTCAAGACGTCCCTGTTAATAGGATCCTTGCAGCACTCGGCGAGGGCGCCCACGACGTTGGCCAACACCCGTTCATCCTCGTTTTCCTCGAGCAGAGGCACCAACGATGCTACCAAACCGTTTTGATTGAATCTCGTTATGTTCTCTGGACTGATGGCGCACTTCCAGACGCCGCCGGTGACTGCGGCCAGCAGACGCTTGTTGGCGTGCACCTCGTCGCTCTGCACAAGTTTACAAAGTGGGTCTAAACCACCGGCTCGACGCACCATCGTTCGAGTTTTCTGGTTCGAAGCGCATTTGAAGATGGCCAAGGCAGAGTTCTCCTTCAATTTTACGTTGTCGTTCTTCAAGTGTCGCACCAAGTCGTCGATGATGCCCACTCGCTCAAACGCCTCTCTAAAAACATTCTGTGGATACGCGAAAAATACATCAGCTACAAGGAAATATTTGTAAATGAAGTTTTGAAAATAAACTGTTTAACTAATTATGACGATTTAAGCTATCTCGTAATGTAACGTTGTTTATATGTCGTCGGAGGCGAGAAACGATTTGACACAAACTAAAAAATGTTATAATTTTGTATTTTATAATGCTGAAACTCTTGTAAAATATGCGACAAAATTAAGACATATATCCGATATGTCACGTAGAAGTGTAAAATAATTCTTGAAATAATAGTGCATTTTTCTCAGTTGTCGAAAACTGTTGGGATAGGTTTTTGACAGCTAAAAAATGTTTTTTATTTAAAAAATAATTTTACATTTCTCTTTTAGGTGACATATTGGACAGGTGTCTTATTTTACCAAATATTTTATAAGTTTTAAGATTATGAAATTATTATATTTTTAAGGAAAAATCCAAAAATAACGCTGTATGTAGTAATTAATTTAGTGCATGTTATTTTTCTCCTCTGACCTCATATGAATAATATTGCACTACGAGAGTTCAACTCTAGTAAATACAATGATGGATTTCGAATAATAGTGATAATTCACTGTATCGATGTCTGGATATTCGAATCTCGCGATATTTAACATATTTTTGGTTATTAAAGCATTAATCAATAGAATGTTTTTCGCGATTTATTTTCATAATTTCTATGCATTTTTCAAATTAATTAAAATGATTTTCATAAATAATTGTTATCTTAATGAATACTATTAACAGATAGATAAACCAGAGAAAAAAGTTCAATAAACCAGATCAGCGCACTGCTGTACGATGCCCATCGTGGGTACTATCAGTTGAGTGTGTTTCGATCTCAGAAAACGCGACATCAAACGAACGACACCGTGTTTGCGAAGTTCCTCCTTGACCTTCGGACTACTGCCTAAAGAATCTAAGATCTTGGCACAACCTATGGCGACGGCCACGAGCTCTTTGCTGACCTCACTCAATTCGTCGTATGGCCGACGAAGAACTTCGTCAGGCACGTCCATTACGTCCAGCTATCAAAGCAAAATTCAAGAGTCAGCAGATTGTCATGCTGACTACATTAAAAGAAAAATTTAATTAAAATATCTGCTTTGATATATAAACATTAAATATCGTATGCATAGCAATTTTGGAAGAATCTTGAGACGAGTCATTCGTCTTGTTCGAGTAATTGCAACTGGATAACTTACTATGAGCGGTATTCCACCGCGAATTCTGATTTGTTTTCTGGCCTTCCTAACTCGAGCTATAATGGCCATTGTTTCGGCTGCCAAAATCTAGAAGAATCAAAAATTAATATTGTGTAATTATTAAAATTAATATACTAATTAATATTATATATTATAAATTAATATTATTAACATTATATGTGATAAAACTAAGTGTGTAACAATAATTGTGTAAAAAGATTAAAAATTTGAGATTTCAGCAACTTGATAAAAATTTCGTTAAGTGACAAATCGATCGGGTTCTAATCTAAGCACATAGTGAAAAAAAAAACAAGTTAGCCGATAAAATCGAAAAAGCTATTATAATAAGGGTCAATGAACGACCTGGATATCTCTCGCGGGATGCTTCAACATTTGGATCAATGGCGTCGTGATGTCCAAGTCGATTAAATATCGTTTCATCTCCGTGGAAGTCGCGATTTGCAATAGGACCGATAACGAGCCGTTCTGACACTTGATGTCCTTCGTTTCAAGAAGATTTACCAGAACTTCGAGACCGCCCATTTCTTGGATAGCCTTCTGTATGATCTGCACTACCACGAACAAGTTCGACCGCATAAAATTAAAAAAAAATTTAATTTATCTATTTAATTGTAATCTTTAAATATTTAAGATTATAATTGAATTTTAATATTATAATAAAAAATTTTGAGATTAATAACATTAAGTTTTTGTGCAAGTGTCCAGATATAGATAGATACATGTCCGGTTGCTAGGACGATTTTACATAATAAATCTTATAATAGAAATAAACAAACCTTATCGGTGAGATCATAATCCTTCAATAAACACAAGGATACCATGGTGGCGGTTTGGTTGCCGGCCTTCATGTACTTGATGAGCTTTTGTATGTGCCAGAATTCGGAAGGCACTTCTGGGTGATCTTCTTGATATCTGGCCTCTTCCTCGCTCTCGGATTCCGGCTCGTCGTCCGAGCTCTCCTCCTCGGCTTTCTCGCTGATAAGACGAATTCGAGGTCCATAAGGTTCGCCGGTGAGCAAGGACACCTGTTTCGAGGACTCCGGCTCGGTCGTCTCTGTGATTTCCGGTTCTGGTCTAAAGAAACGGACCTAATATCGCTTAGTCCTAACTTCTTATTTATTTTTGAAAGAGCAATACTATTTTACTTCTTTAAAAAAATTAGAATATTTAAAAAATTATTATTCTATCTATAAATTATTACATTAAATATAATTAATAATAAATTATAGAGTAAAATTAACAATAACGTAAACGTAACTAGATTCGTGGGACGATTCGTCTCCGCGTGAATTCGTGTCCATGCTTACTCAATATGTTCCGACTCCGGCACAGCCTCTTTCTTCTTCTTCGGAGGCATCTTTAACAACGAGCGTTAAGTTCGCGGTAAATTCTTATTCAAAGGATAGCGAAAGAAATCTTTTTCTCATCAGAAAACGTCTTTGTTCGTCTTTGAACTCGAAACTCTGACCATCCTCATTGCTTTCGTACTGGTACAACGAACTATCGATCAAACAATTACCGCCAATTTCATTCGTTGTCTTTCTAGAAAAAAAGCGGAATTTCACGCTTACGTAAAGGAAAAAAAAAAAACGCAAACGAGATAAATTGCTTTTGACATATAGCTGAGTCGTCTGAAGTAAATCATTTTCGGACGTGTCAGTGTCCATTATATATAATCTTCACAAAATTTTCAGCTATTTTCTAACATCGCGCATGAAAATGTCGCGTAAATTATCGACAACTTGCTGACAGGGATTTGTAAAATAATATCCTGCTCATAACGTAAATATCCCCGTCGTGAAATTCATTTCGATGAAATCGATCACGAAGCCAATCCGTTTCATCGTGAGGAAGATATGCTAGTGCGGGATGGCCGAGTGAGATGTCATCGAATAAATTCGAACCTGGCAAATGCGACACAGCGATTCTTGCCAAGATATGCGCCGCTCGGAGAAGCTGAAGAAGATATGAGGTAGGACAACAAGGACAAATGTTCGTCGTGCACGTATATGCTTCTCCGTTCACTTTTATTCTACTTCTGGTCTCGTTATCCGTCTGGCTTTGCGTGTGTCGATGGGGATTTGGATATAATCTGAAAGACCGAGAGGTAATTCACAATGTGCAAGAATTGTCTCCGTACATCACAATTTTCAGAGTTTTGCCATAAATTTCAAGATCTATATGGATCATTTGCCTATTGTCCACATGGATCTTCTTTGTGTAGACAATACAAGTAGTGTATAAATTATAATTTGGACAACGCAATACAAGAAAGTAAATCTACAGTGAATGTATACACATGCAAACTATGTTCATATCATTTATATGGAAACAATAATCCATGAATCTAAATTCAGATTTCATCAGAAATAGTAAAAATTATATCCCATTTTTTAATTTTTTATAGATACATATTTTATTTTATCCAATAATTAGATATATTAATTTTAAACTTATTCATGCAGAAGTTTGCAGAAATATTGCTGCAAGTTTTGTGCTGATATGGATAAGTTTAAGATTGTTAATGTTTGGTTATCTGGGTATATCTAATTTAGTTAAAATAAAATATATATTAAAAAAAGGAATTATAGTATAGATATTTTAGTATTCCTGATGAAATCTGAATCTAGATTCATGAATTACTGTTTCCATAATAGATATATGACACATAAAACATTGTTTACATGTCTACATTCACTGTAGAATATTTTACGAATAAAAAACCATTGCAATTTTCCAATCCTCATGATGCTCGTCTTTTGCAGATCGCCTACTGCCTGGTGGTTTATTTTGTCATTATCACGCTGCTGAACGTGATATTTCTAGGGCATGTACGACTATTTTATGATTATCCACCGGAAACAGCTGGTAATTAAGCAGCTCGGCGGAGCGATATCAGATGGTGCTAGTTCGGCCGGCGATCGCTAGATGGCGTCACCAGCACAATTTCCAGTTGTAAGCCGTCGCGTCCGGACTTGAGAGGTATTAATTTACAAGTAAATTAATAATTTTGCGCGACGTATTTTAGTGAGAAACTTGTAGCGAATTCGATTGAACGTACTAGTGCGCACTGGCGCACATTAAAGCCGTCGTACACAAATCGTCGTACACGTAAAGATATGTGATACGTGATATCACTTTTACATTCGGGTCAGATTAGTGCTCAGCGGCTTTAAATGTGCATCTGTGCGCATTAATGCAGTCCAATCGCTAATTCGCTATTAATTTTGATAGATAAGTGATAAGTATTTCTCTGGTTATCGAAATTAACGAAGACAGCGTCACAGTACAAGAAAATATACTGTGACAGCGTGGAGATTGGTTAACTATTTCTAACTTAACCTCAAATCGAAGCTAGGTAAATATTTCTCAATAATCTTGGACACAAATTATATCTAATGAGAGAAAGTCTAACGGTTTTTCTAGCATTGTATTAATTGCAGTCAGAATTGTGTCAAATTTTAATTACATCTATATGAATTATTTACGTATTTGTTTATGTTTACATGAATCTTTTTTCATGTAGGCAATACAAGCAATGTAAATTATGATAAATTGGATAATTCAATATAGAAAAATAATTATAAGTTATAAAATTGTTAATACGTCTAATTTTATTCTATATCTAAAAAATATATATAATATTAAAATTAATAGCTGAAATTTAATTTTCACTATTTCTAATAAAATCTGAATCTATGATTCCTGAGTGTTTATATAGATGATACATAAAATATAACTTACATAGTTTACATTGTATACACGTGTTGCAGATTATTTGTATTTTATGTATAAAATCTCAACCCTGATTATAGTAGATGCGTTTTTAGAGCATTTGTTATGTATGTTTTGCTATGTTTTCTACGAAAAGATCTAAAGACAAAAAAGCGTTCTCTAACTTTATGCAAAGTGTTTATGATGAAAAAGTACACGGAAAAATGTAGTTGCTCCTCACAATTATTTTCCAGATGGGTCTTCATCGGCATCTCCAATTTATTAGCCGCACGATCTTTGTTCAGAACAACGATGTGGACAAAGCGTGCCGCACGTTAAATCGCATACTGTCCCAGGAAGACATCTTCGGCCAGTACAGACGCACGAGGTACTACGAGAAACCGACCCAGGTCAGACGTAGGATCAACTTCGAGACGTGCAAGTCGATCTACAACGAGGATATGGACAGAAAGATCAAGTTTCTTCTTCGCAAAAATAGAATAGATCCTTTTCCCGGCGCATCCTAAGATTATCGATCCTACAACCTACACAACCTTAGACCGCACAATTGCAAATCTATCTACAAGCAGGCAGGTATAATTTATTTATGAATAAATACTACCAGAAATATTGAAAATATTTTGACGCAATTAATATTGATTATTCCTCCCGTTTTATTTACGCGCGCGTATTTACGACTTAATTCAGAATACTTTTTTAGCTTAAAGCGAAGTCGCCAGTGATTTTTTTGCCCGCGGATTGAGAGGATTGCTCTGACATAGATATCTATTATGTTTAATGCAGACGGATCCCCGATGGTATTCCTATTTATAAAAATCCAGCAGTATATACTATAAACCGAGATACAAAAATACAATCTGCATCGGGGAAAACGGATCAATGAGAAACGCGCTTTAAACGTTAATACAGTGCCAAGGAGTGAAATGAAAAATCATCCTGGCAGACAGAAACGCGTTTTCCCGCTATCTCGCGCCATAAGTAACTCCAGGAAGTTGGTTTGCGCGAGAGGGGCGCATTTCTCTCTCTCTCTCTTTCTCTTTTACTCTTTCTTTTTTTTTTCCTTCCACCCCTTTTTCCGTAAGCGACTTCCATCATCTTTCTTTCGCGAGAGGCGAGAAAAGACAAAACGTCCGGTTGGTCGGTCGGCTTTCCTGGCAACGACTCCGCCAACTTGGCGAAAATTGAATAGATAGTGGCGTCCGGACTATGCCAAGTTTTCCAGCGGGGGTTTGTCGGTGGACAGGAGGGTAATTCGACCTCGCGGGAAGAGAGGGAAAAAGAAAGAAAGGGAGAGAGAGGGAAGGAGAAAGAGAGTGAAAAAGAGAGCGCGCAGTTGCTCCTGTATCCTCCACTTGGCGATAACGCGGACGGCGGTATTAGAGTAGGATAAGTACTTCTGCCTGCGCTCGGGACTCGATTTTCGAAATCGTTCCCAGCGGCGAGAAACGTTCGGCAAAATGTCCCGCTGGAATATTAGTGTGAAACTGGGAAACAAGATCTCTTGCATATTCGTTTATACCCAGCGTCACGCTGGCTCGCTCTCGTAGGCATTCAATTTTCGAGTACTTCACGAGTACTCTAAATTGGCGCTTGGTATCGAGTCTCACGAGTCCACGAGTTTTTCCGAATAATCATTGCTACGAACACAATTTGTAATACTTCGATTTTATTTTATTTTTTATTTGAATCGTCTAGAGGCAGATATAATTAAATATTCTACTCTTCTCGTTCTAGAACGAGTTGACTCCTTTTACAGAAGTCTGTTTAGTCTGCAACGTTTCAAAAGTAATAAAAAACGTTCTAAACCGAAGCGTCTGTCAGTTTAGTAATATACACACAATCTAAAAGTTCTTTAATTAGTCGAGATCGAGCGGTGTTCTCGTTTCATTTCAAATAAGAAAAGTATCGCGCAAATGAAAGAAAGATTCATTCAAAAGGTTAAGAAAAGAAAAGAAAAGAAAAAAAAAAAAATTCCAGTTGTCTACGATCGTGTAGGAATACCTTACAAACGACGCAAGTATTTCGCATAACGGATAGACGGTGGCCCGAAAGGGTTAAATGGGTTAAATGGCGATAAATTCCAAGAAGTTGTCGGCGAGAGAGGGGACCGGTGGGACGCAGAAAGCTTCTCAAAGTGCTCGTCAAGTCGTATAATCCGCGATTTATTTGACCCCGGCCGTCATAAATCCGGCCTCGGTGCGTTATTCCCGTAACTAGGAGTAGCAAACGGATCTCATTTCAGTGCAATCGGGACCGCCGCTGTCGCTCGCGCTACCAAAGAGGAAAAGAGAGGATCAGGAGAAATCGGACGGGCGGGGGCACCGGGGGCACCGGGGGCAGAGCGACGCGATCCTCGCGTCGTCTCGCTCGAGAAGGCGGTTTGGCTTAACTCCCGGGAATCTGGATCCGAAACTATCCGGCGAACTACTCGCAAGACAGTTTGCCCAGAAACGGATTTCTCAGTCCCGCGGGATGCCACCCTGCCTGCGGCCCCCACCTTCCGGGGCCGTGCGTCGTCCTCGTCCTCGTCCTCTCTCTTCCTTCTACCCCCAACCCCGTTCCGATTTGAAACTCCGGCCGTGCGCCTCTTCTGCCGCCGCCACCGCCGCCGCTGGTCGAATAACACGATGGCTCCATTATTGCGTCAGTGCTTTTGGGTATTATGTGATAGGATTGGATTTCAAGTCTGTCCGTCAAAATTGTCGAAATGGAAAAAGGAGCGCCGAAAAAAGATTTTGTCTACACAGGAAGCGCAAATCGGGGGATTTTTTTTTCCCGGCCCGACAAAGGGTTAGATCTGATAAAACCACCAACCGTTGAATATATATCTTTCCGCGATTATGCCTCAAATTAAATTTCTGTCGAGGCAAATCTACCTTAAATCCATTGAAAAATACAATCTTCGTTTGCCCGTAATTTTATATATCAGAGTTATTTTAAGTAAAATCCGCAATTTTATATTTTTATTAATTTATTTAAAGTAAAATGTATTCCAATTTTCAACGGCAACTCCGTAATATCGTAATTTAAAATAAAATTTCTCGATTATTGTGCAAAAAGATGAACAAATTATATAGATCTGTTGAGAAGTACATCAGATCCTCTCGCATCGATCCCGTTATTTTCCGTGCCGTTATTCTCTTACCGATATCTTTGCTGGAAAGAGAAAAGGCAGCACCGAGAGAAGTACGAAATTTTTATTTAAACATTGTTCCGACGTTTACCTCGCGTATGAAAACATTCGAGGCGGGGCGAAATTATGTCGGGTGTCTTTTGCAGAGAGAAGACTAGCAGCGGATCGTTTTTCCGCGAGGACGGATACATCTGAGCTCGCGACTCCTCCCTCCGAGCATTCGCCAACTTTCAGCCGCATCGAAAATTTCGGATTTAAGAGATCGTCTTGTTTCACTTCGCGGCCCGAGCCGTGCTTACCTCAAACTTTGCTCGCGACAACGGATTTATCCTCTCGCTTTATAGATCAATTCGGTATACCCCTTGAATTTCGTTACCATACATCTCTCGCGACGAAGGGATAATAATTTCTCTTTAGAATTTACTCCGGCAATTTATACAGCGTATGAGAAACAGTGATATGATGTGATGTGCAATGTAAAACAACAATCGATATCGCTCGCGTTCTTTAATATATAAATGTGTGTTAACTAGGCCAATAAACGAGCAAAAATAAGATGTACACTGAGAAAAAAATGCTGTAATATGAACTAGATACTAAAATGTACTTTGATTCAATTGAATGTCGAATCACGGGCTGTTACTAATGTATGTAGTTGATTCAACTAAATTTTATTCATTCAACTATATTTGTTATTGTCTTTACTTTTAATCTTTTTGTTTCATTAACACTGTTATTGAATTAACAAAATACTTTCAATTAGACTGATGCTGTTGATTCAACAGCATTTTTTTCTCTGTTCTTTATGAATAAATGTATTTATTCATAATATCAAATTCGAATGCGATATAACGTTTCGACCCTACTTGATCCTCACAGTAAAAAAAAGTTTAGTAATAATAATCTAGCTTTGTGAAATAGTTTCAATTAAGTGTTTGATTAATATAATCAAATATTTAATTAACACTAATATATCTAAAGCTCAGTTTGTAATATTTAAATAATAAGTTACATGGGCTAAAGAGCAGTGACAATTGTTGGTGTCAAATATGTAATACCAATAATAAGAACTATTCATATTCGTGTTGATAAAACTGTATTATACATTTTATATACATTTTACATTATACATATGTTTCGATCTTTTTACTAATTGTCTTCTTCAGTATTCTAATCGGGTGATGCATACAATGTGATCATATCCTATCAATTATTACAAATCAGATTGGAGCTCAGATGTCTTCTTAATATTAAGTTCGCGTTCGACATATTTTTAGTCCAGAATATTTTTTTAATTCATGACGTATCTTGTTGAGAGAGATGGTACTTAGATGATCGGGTTGCTGTCTGCAATCCCGTTCGGTCTAAGTTTGTCTCATAAATTCTACGGATCCGAAGGAATCACTTGTAACATTTCTTAGCGACTGATATCCCGATCATCTAAGTACCATCTCTCTCAACAAGATATACCATGAATTAAATGTATGTGCGAGTTTTTTAGTTCATCGATTAATCAAGCGAATTATGCGCAAATGCAGCTTTTACAGAACAAAGTTATGTGGAACGCGAGCTTTACATTAAGAACATGTTTAGACTCCAATCCGATTTGTAATAATTGACACGATCACATTGTAAATGTCACCCGATTAGAGCTCTGAAGAAGACCGTTAGTAAACGTATTTTTTCGAAACGTATGTTTGTATAATACAATTTTATCCACACGAATATGAATAGTTCTTATTATTGGTATTACACATTTGACACCAACAACACCGTCACGGCTCTTTAGCCCACGTAACTTATTATTCGAATATTTGTTAATGTTTAGTAATTATGTTAATAGTATCCAAATATCATAATAGTAATCAATCTGTTATTAAATGATTACTAAATGTTACAAATAATAATAAACGTTACTAAATATTACAAAATATTTGGTTATATTAACTGAACGTTTAATTAAAACTATTTCACTAAGGCTTAGTAACTATCATTTAGGTTTGATTATTATTACTAAACTCTTTACTTCAGTGCATCAGCCGCCTAATACCCCGACAAATGCAACTTTGTTCTGTTAAAGCTGCATTTGCGCATAATTCGATTGATTAATCGATGAATTAAAAAACTCGCATACATTAGCTATCTTGATCTTATTTAAATGTACGTCGGGATATTTAATATTACGAAAAAATAAACACGTTTACGCAACATCTGACTTTTGTTCGTTCATCGGCCTGGCTGTTTACACATGCTTATATTGTGCAATGTGATCCTGCCGTTTGCTAAAGTTTGCAAAAATTCGCAGACGGGTTACGGTTCTTTGCTTACACAGTTTAGAGCGCACACATATTTCATTCACCTCGCGAAAACGATGAGGAGCTCTAGAAGCTGCTGGTTCGCTTTTCGCTGGTCGAGATCACTCGGTTTTATCCGTCAAAATCTCACCTCGCGTGATTAACTGCCCTTCCAGCAGGACGGCTATACGGCGGCGGCGCCTTCTTCGAGATGCGCTTATCAAAGGAACTTTCGCGACGATATTTTTGTCTGCCTTCGTACCTCTGAGAAAAAGTTTGCAAGGCGGAATTAGCGGGAACTTTATAGCCACGGTCGTAAAGCACCAGTCCGTGGAGTTAAGCCGTGTACGCGCGCACCCCTCGATCCTTCCCTGGCCTTTTATTTTTTTCCCTCTCCCGGTGCGATGCGCCTCGTTTCTCTCTGATTTTCCACGTTCAATGGAACCTACTTAATTCAGTCGTCGTACGCCATCGTAGACTGTTAAAAGCAAATTTGCTATATAACATAATATTGACTTAGCGTCCTGAGCAGCTTAAGATACCAAATTAATGAACGGTACTTCTGCAAATATGAAATCTAAAGTATCTAGATTGTTCCAACTCACTACATATCATATCCCACACTTTACTGATTCGAAATTTTCCTCTCCATTATTGTGACTTTCTAAAAAAAAAAAAAGGGAAAACGAACGAGAGTGACAATTATTGCTTGATTTTGTGTCAGAGTCATCACTGAAAGTAAAAAATGATTAAAAATTCGCTCGAAAATGTCAAACCCGCAATTATAAATCTCGCATTGCCATTTCCATCTGGCTGCGATAGCGGACGGCATCAATAATATAAACAAGCCCAAATCAAACGTGGGATTGACGCTGATCGAGTTCGGCTGAAATAACTGACGTTAACTTCTCTGTCGGGCAACAAGACGCGTATTCCCACCGCGATCTCTAAATACGATCGTCTAATTCTGAATTTCAGTCGCATAATGGGAAAAAGGATTGAAGTGCCGCGGAAAAATTAGGAGATGGGGATCGCGAGATGCGAAATATCGTCGGGTCGGTCCAGGATTGATCAGTGAATGCGATCGATTCCTACCGGATGTCAATATCTCTCTCGTAAGTCGTTCGGGGGTGGAAAGGACGTTGTTCGTTATAGGGCGATTACTGAGGGGACCGTGGCTACTCATGAATAGCCGAGGGCCGAGTGTACAAAAGCGCGCGAGAGGCTGCACAGAGACGGCCGTAGTATCCCCTCGTGCATATTGCAAGGGAAGCCTCAAAATTACTTTCGAACTCGGTTGGTAGTTAATGCTCGCCTCCTCTCTCTCTCTCTCCTCCTCTCTCTTTCTCTTCGCGCACTGGGGCTTTAAATATTCCAATTGGCGAAGTTCACGTCATCGGCCGGACGGACGGTCGGTCAGCCGACCAGCCATCCGTTCGCTGTCACGACAATAGGTGCGCCGAGAAAACTAAATGAACCGCGGCGTAATGCAGTCCTGAAGTTTTACGCGCCATCACGAATTGCAACGCGTCGCGTCAACCTCGACGTCCAGCTTGGAGAACTCATTCTTTCCCCGGCAAAGGAGAAGCCCGTCCTGCATGCTCGCGTCTATCGAAAGGTGAATGCGCTCCATTGAGAGACCCAGCAAAAGAGACAAACGTTTCGTTAGAAATGATCTTTCATCTCGTTTTATTTTATGTTCCGAGAGAGAGAGAGAGAGAGAGAATATCGTTCTCGTGGCGTCCTTAACTTTGATATTGAAAATTACTTCATTTACGAAACGAGTAATGAAGAGAAGTATCGTATTTGCCGATGACTGGAATCATTTTCAGTCGGAAAAGAGGAGAAGAAATGAATATGCGGGAAAACGTGAAAAATCGACGTCGGTCTTTTCTGGTATACTTTGGAACGACCAAAATTCAGAATAAGATGACGAACTCGCGAGAATATGCGGCGGGGGATCCTCTGTTGTGCGTGTGCGAGAAGCTACGTCAGTTATTTTAGTGTTCACCGCGAGAAATCGATGTTAAGGACATTACATCGTCACCGCGTCGTTGTCGTCGTCGTCGCCGCATCGTCGTCGTATGGCAGTCGATAGAAAATCGACGAAAAACGAGAAAAAGGAAGACGTGATCGACGAGAGACAGAGAAAGAGAGAGAGAGGAAAAGTACGTGAGTCGCGAAGGGGACGATCGATGAATATGGAACGAATAAAAAAAAGTTCACGCGAGCGGAAGTAAGGACTCGCGGAAATGTCAGCGAGTGATTCGGGACATCGCGTACACGCGAGCACAGCGTGTGCCACCAAAGAACACATAGTTTCTGCGAGTCTCAGGCATCGACGTAGAATCAATTTGATGCTAATACTTGCAGATGATATACCACAAAGGTATCATGCCACTGATGAAAGTTAAACAGCCGGTGCGCGGGAGTGAATAGCAAAGTGGTATTACAACAACTTTCGTATGCTCCGGCCAAGTATGCGTACAAACGACGAATAATGCACATTATATATATATATGTATATATACATATATGTGTGTGCGTGTGTGCGCGCGTGCGACAATTTTCCTTTTTTGAACAATGAGCATTATTACACAATTATTTGCTCGTGGGGTATGACATATTTTATTGAATCACAAAAATAGCTTGCGGTTGTTTCATATAATATACATGTAACATCGAGCCACCGAGGTAAGAATACAATTAGCTGCGGGATAAAATAAGGATGAAATAGTGTATAATTATACAGTACAGCTATCAAATTTTTATGTTTACTTTGTTCTATTTCAATTTTACTCGTGAGACCTCAATCTTTTCTAATTTTATGTATAGCTTACGATATCTTTGCTTTTGTAATATAAAGTTAGACTGTTTTTTCACTTATTTATATTACTTGCATTTATTTTTTATTAAGTTTTTTTTAGGTAAATTGTGAAGCATTGCCAATGACGTGATATATTTAAAATCAGAATACAAATACGAAATGAAAAATTAATTTGATCCTTTCTTAGATGTTAAAAAAAAACTAGCATTGTCAGTTGTATCTGTCAGATTAGATCTTTTTATATTTTAATTATAATAAATATTATAGAAAGAAAGCAAAATTACACTGACAAAGGTCTAGTAATAATAATTCAGCCTAGATGAGGTTACTAAATGTTTTGAAACAGTTTCATTTAAATATTCAGTGTTAAGTTAAACCAAAAAATATGATAACTATTACTAAGCTTTGATTTAATTTATTCAAGATTTGAAAATTGGTAATAAGGCCTGATAATTATTGTTACAAAATTACAAGGTAAATATAAACTAACGAATTTGTTAATATGATTAAATTGCTTAATAATAGATACCGAATGGTACGGAGAAGCTTTACTAATTGAAGCTTTATACCATTCGGCATAAAGCTTCAGTTGGTAAAGTTTCTTCATACAATTTGACAATAATTACTAACTTATTTGATTAATATTATCAAATGATTTCGTTATAAGTACCAATTCATTTGTAACAAGTAAACGCTAAATTTGCATTTACAAATTATTTAGCAATTATTATTAAATAGTTGGCTATTAATATTATATTTGGTAATATTTACTAAATATTCTATTAATATGCTCAACAAAATACATTTAATAGCTATTACCAGACTTTTTTCTCAGTGTACACAAATACTTTTGAAATGTCCATACACAGAAAAAAAAATTAGTATCTATGAAACAATGAATTGTTGATTTGATATATGATATAAACAAGAATATTAAATTTTCTTGAAAAAATTGATAATCTTAAATAAACGTAATTTGCTAACATGAAGAAATTTTGTTTCTTCGTACAAGCAAATTACGTTTGTTTAAGATTATCAATTTTTTTCAAGAAGATTTTATATCCTTGCTTATATATGAAACAATGAATTGTTGATTGATATTACTTTTTTTCTGTGTATTCCTATGATTATTAGCCAAATGAAAGATCAAGTCACATTTTTTCTACAATAATATTGTTATTATGAAACATTATGTATTTTGATGTCGTTAGCAATATTAATGAATGCTATTGACTTGATTTTCTGTGAGATAATGCTCTCTTTTCGTGCATTCAAGGATTTATTTGAATATCGTCTAACCTTTCTTCTCTTTGATCCTCGCCCTATTTTTGTATGATCATCCCCGAGGCGTCACGATACTTCATCGACGTGCATCATTTGACGGCGACCACCGTCCTGGCGACGACGTCCTGTCGAGTTTCATCATTTTATTTACTTATTTCTCTCTCACTCACTCTCTCTTTCTCTCTCTCTCTCTTTCACCCTAGAAAATAGTTCAACGTGAAACGTGGACCGCCCCATTTGCATGGATTTCAATCTCAAAGATCGTGGATCCGTGAGCGGCATCCTTCGGATAGACATCGTCGTTGCCCCTTTCTAGTCTGAATTAATGGCCTAGACCATATAGCCTCCAATAGATATTCTTGGATATAATCGTAATCTTTTATTCCTCGTTGTTTATTTTCATTGTTCAGACGACGATATCTTCCGGATAGATAGCCACATCATCGTTGCCTTTCCGTTAATGATCTGGACGGCATCCAATGGATATCTTCGACGCGCTTAACATAAATCCTCAATTTAAAAGAATACTAATCCGGATGACTCGAGAGAGAGAGAAAGGAATGAAAAGGGAGGAAGGAGAGAGAGAGAGAAAGAGTTTTATCTGTACAGTCACACAATTATTTCCTGCTTCGCGGATATTTCGAGAGTAACGCCCGTACGGGCGCTTTGTGATGCAATTTGCGCGGCGATTATGAAAGCGCGCGGGTACATATATCGAAACGCGTACAAACTGCTTTCGGCGAAACAGTAAAGCGAGAACGAAGCTTTTTACCGCTTCGTTCATAGAAGGGAGTTTCCGCGAATGGCGCCGGCAAAGTTGGAAAACTCGCCATACATACCGGTAACGCTAAGAAACTTTTAATGAAAATCGAGCAAGACTCCTTTCTATCCCGCGATCTTCCGTCCCGGGGAATGGATTCGAAAATGGTTTTTCGAAATTCTATCTATCTCGGATGTGCCGCGACACGATGTGTATCGTCTATACAAAGTAACGCACAGAATAGCGCCCCGTCCCTCTCGATTTTCTATTTATTTTCGCCCGTGCAATTGGGCCAAGAGAAAGAAGTGAGTTTACATTCCAACAAAAAGATTGCAGACGAGAAGAGGAGATATAATTCAAATATGTCACACAAAGTGAATGCGCGGGCTTCTTAGTCGTTTCCTTTAATATATGTATGGATCCTCATGTTTCGAAACCCTATTATAACCTAATCGAGTTCAAATTGAAAAGATATGAATGCACGCGACAAATATTCTCCCCGTAATCAAATGGCTTCGGAATTCTCCATTCGCATTGTTAAAAACATCAAAGAAAATCAAATATATTTTCGGCATATAATTGTAAACAACGTGGTAGTGTGATACGAGGAAGTCCTATGAACGAAACATTCATTTATTTCCATTGAATAGAAATTTGAATAGACTCGAATATCGCATTGTGGAAAGCGCGCGAAGCGTCCCTCTCTCTCCCTC